>ATSW01002901.1:0-10512 GCA_000444245.1 Botryllus schlosseri | reverse complement strand
TGACACCCACCTTGGCCTAGGCGATGTAAAGAGGAGGCATGCACACTGAATGAAAGTAAAGAAGATAGTACAGAAGAAGAATGCGACAAGAAATAGGGCGGCATGTCATGGGAAGCGAGATCGATAGGTCAGTCGTGGTCTGGTAATCTTGAGGATGGACTGTATTTATTTAGTAGTAATTGCTTGTATTTCGACTTGAATGTGGACATGCTCGTCGACTGTCGTATGGCCGGCGGGATACTGTTCCACACATCAGGTCCGGCATATTTGATGGAGCGATGATCTTTTCGGTCGATCATATGATATTTGGACGACGTGGATGCGCGTGTGTTGTACTTGTGCGCTTTTGATTCAGAGGTAAAGAAGTCATTGAAATATTCGGGGCAATGACCGCACCTTGTTTTGTGTGAAAATCATGTTTCAATGATTTTGTTCTTCCACCATTGTTGTTTATGTGCAGTTCATTTTGTGCAACAGTATTCTGTAGTAATTAATGTATTAGATGTGAAATATGGTAGGTTTATATTAGGGTTGCCATACGTCCGGAATTTCACTGTTGAAAGTAGCGACCGGGAGGAATTTCTAAAATATGCCAAATGTCCGGAATTGTGAAGACTTGACGTAGGCTCATATTTTTTTCGTAAATCAACATAAAAACATTATTTTTGGGAACATCTATGCTGATGCATGATATTTTTCTTCATGCTTTGCGCGATTTACCATCACATTTATTGATTTTATTATGGGGACTACCACCCCTGCCAAAACTGCAATAAAATTTAAATAAAAACAACCTTCATTAACTGGAATAAGTCTAATTGTAACCGCAATTATACGAGAACGGTATATTCCCAGAGATCGTTAAGGCAGTTTGAATGCTTTCTTCAAAGATGGCGGTTCCAAACGTTGGGTCGTTTGCCTTTATTCCGGGGTTTCGCGAATATGTTGAACGTAATCAGCTTCCAAAATAGTCCGTGAGTAAGTCTGAGCAAAGGTGCTGACTTCTTTTAGTTATCAGCTCGTCAAATTTTGATCTGGGCCACGGAACATTTTCGAATTGGAGATGGAGTCGCGACCATAAATGGTTGGGCACCACTGGATGTGGGGTGTTTAGAAAGCTCCGTGGTGCGCACGGGCAAAACGCTGATAAACAATCTTATCGGTGGGACATGAACAATTGAACATGACTTAACAATGTACAATTACGCTCCCTGTATTTCCGACATCATCATCATCCACCAGCTCTACCCCTAACTCTGATCATGTGGGACGAGAGTAGTAACTATATAGTAATATATGGAACAACCAATATTACTGACAGAAATAATTCAAAAAATTTAACGACCAGATGCATATAGAACCCAGATTACTACAGCAACCACCCCTCCCAGAAGTTGCATCGATTACCCTATGGTGGGCTCAAAATTATTGTTCATTTGGGCGGGAAGGGGCTGAAAAAATGTGGTTTCGGTTCCGGTTACACAACACACAGCCACATATTCCTAAACCGGATCGTGACCACCTCTGGTCTATGAGCGAAGCTTTGCTAGTGTGACGTCACAACTCACTTTGAAATCCACAAGTGGGCGATAAAGAGTGTCCGGAATTTGGGTCACAGAAATAAGGTAACTCTAGTTTATATGTGTGTGACTTGGTGTAGCCGAACTCAACACGTACGACGTACATATGATTCGTGATGATACACCCGTCTTGGCCTTCATTGCCTGTCAGTAATTTTGCGCGGTCCATAGGCGAATTACGGCCGCTGTGTGCAGTGGTGTATGCAGGGGAGTTTGGGGCTCAAAATCGAAACACCGTCTTTTTGAAAAGCCGATTTTAACTCCAATATACATTAGCCGATTTGTAATCAAGCAATTGGTATCGCACTTTTGTGTTTCGACCGAACAATACGATGGAACTTCCCAAGGTGAAGCCAATAGCTTTTCTGAATTTGTCCCTGAAAGTCAACAGCAGACGTCGCACTGATCTGAGCAGTGAATATTCATTATAATCGTTTTGTTTGAAAATAGTGTTTTAATGGTTTTTTTCTTTTAACACAGTTGTTGATGCACAAGTCATCTTGTGCAACAGTATTCTATTGTAATGTTAGATGCGTAATGTGACAGAATTTTGTTTCCACAACTCGGTAAACGATTGCATAGTTCACAGAAGGCCTGCAGATAAGCACAAGGTTCTGCTCTAGAGACACCACAGCTACTTACGTTTTCGCCTGTCAACTTTTGCACGACGAGCGGCGATACGAAGCCGGGTATCGTGGCTACAGTGTTGGTGATGCCCATCAAAATACCAGCGTATCTGTTGGCAGAAATAGAAGCTGTTCGTGACACAGCGCTTACACTCGACACAATGCACTACCCATTTCACTCTCACAAGTCACGCCGTTTTGTATTTACAATCTAGAGCTAGAGTGATGGCTGTCAAGGTCTGGAGTTTCTGAACAAGTTAAGAAATGTTGCAAGCACTCGGCAACGAAATTTTCAGGTGACTCTCCAGGGCTGGTCAAAGCAGTTGATGTTGGTAGCCGAGTACGAATAGATGTTCAAACATGTGCGAATTTTTATTCAATTACAAGTTGAAGTAGGAATTTCTGCGACGCGTCAAATCTACTTCGAGCGGAAGTAGAAAAAGAAGGTCTGAGAAGTACTACAGGAAGTAGTTTAAAAAAGTAGAATTGGTCAATGGGTGGCCCACTTTCGCACCGGCAGCTACTTCTAGAATTGCAGCACTAGTCTCCGAGACTGATGTAAAATGACTTATGATAGTTGGTGCCGGTTGTTATGCTAGTTTTGCCCCCAAGAATGACGTAACGTGTCAGAAAACGACATTTTACCTCTACTACAAACTAAGTAGTTTTACCTCAAAAGTAAAAGTAGCATTACCGGTATTTCAAAAGCATAACCGCCTGGGTGGTAATGCAAGCAGGTAAAACCTACCCGAGTACTCCAAAAAAGTATAAGTGTTTCGTTACTGTTTGCGGAATGCGGAGTAGGCAGCAGAGTCGGAGTATCGATTCCAAATAGAACGGACTCACCATTCAGAGGGGAGGGGGGTTAGCGCGGAACATTGTGTGACCCCCCAGCAGCGGGCCATAAAAGTGTAACCTGCGAGTGACAGGATGACAATACTTGCTTGTCGCAGACTTTTCGCTATCCTCATCTACTCCAAGTAGTTGTAACGTGCCCTGAAAATAGCTACTTCCGCTCGAAAACAAGCAGAAATGGTGTGGCATTACCCCAACCTCTATTCCGCTACTAACGATAAATGCTTTGACCGCCTCTGCTAATATCAACGTCGGCAAATTACGACAGCCAGAAACATCGACCAAGCGGAGTCGACTGCTGCACGCGTTACCTCGAAGCGATATCGATATGGTTGGAATTGTATCCGGAGAAGGTGCATCCGTTGAACATAGTGGCGATGCAGATAAAAGCGACCGTCAGCATGTTGTCGCAGCCGGTGTAGCCAGCGGCAATTAAAAATACGGCCGGCCCGAGCAGACCTGGAACGATATCGAGTAATCACGGAGGTGGTCAGTAACGAAGTAATATTACTACCGTCATTTTCAGAATAAAGTGCGCCCCCATGTATAATACGCACCCTTAAAATGGCGTGTAAATTCTGGGAAAAAGCCTGCACCCATGTATAGTACGCACCCTGCATTTGCAGTTCATGAATAGTTATGTTTTAGTATTCGATGTCCCTGTTGAACAATCATGACATAACCATCGCTAATCATTATACACTTAACGGCATTGTCTCAAAACGATAGTAGATAGCAGCCAAAGCCTGCGAGGTCCGCGACGCGAAAGTTCAGGCCAGCGACGATATTTTGCGCACGAGGCCTATTATAGATGCGATTGCTCAGGCAAACGATTATGTTGTGCGCACCAGGCCGGTTGGAGATGCGACTAGAGTGTTTAGGCCAGCGATTACATCTTGCGCACATGGCGTGTTGTTAATGCGATTGTTCAGGCCTGTCGTTGACACGATAAATTAGTGAGCATTGCCGCGTGCGCGTGCAGCAATCCAATGACTTAATTTCGCTCGTACAAACGGCAAACCAACTCAGCTGAAGATCGCTTGCTGTTGTACATCGCAGACACTAATTGGCAACACGTGGTAGCGCGTAACACTGATAATACGAATTACAGGGCATGATGTCTGAATGTGATGCGCGATTAAAACAAACATGAAGAAAGGGTGATTTCAAGTTATGTTGAGGGAGATTTTTTTCAAGGCTTGCTGTACCCATGCATAATACGCACCCTCGATTTTAGACCAAAGAATCGGGAAAATTTTGCGCATTATAAATGGAAAATTAGGGTATTTCCTAGTACTAAAGTAGATTTTACCTACTTACAATGCTTACCTGCTTACTCACAGCACTAGCTACTCCTGCTTGCAATTTGGTATAAATTTACAGTATCACTTCTACTTTACTTCAGTAGCAACGACAACTACTTTAACCACCCCTTAGTAGTTACTTTGGATATGAGAAATCTTCCCTGAGGCGGGCAGGTTGACAACATCGTGAAAATCGATCTAGCAGCAATATTATAATTATTATGGATGCAAGATGTATTTGAGCGGGACGCATTGCAGCATCTCATTTTGAAGACATTACTGGCATTTACACAATGCTGGGACCTACCTACGGTGTTAAAAAGCTTCCTCGTTTGAGTCGTATTGAGTATGCCGCGCTCTCGTAAAAGATCGGCGACGAATCCGGATACATTGATGGAAGCCCACATCACAAAATACGGAAGAGCTGATATTAGTCCATTCTGTATTACAACTGATGCTCCATTACATAATAGTTCCTAAGTACTAAAAAGCCGACTAATTTAATTTGGTCAACTGCCGTGTGTTATCTTCTCTCAAAATTCAGAGGCAGTCAGTTTCAGTAACAAAGTAATTCTACTTGTTCAGAGCACTGAAGTAGGATTTGCCTGCTTACACTACTCAGTCAAGTGGTTATGTTTCAAGAGTAGCTTTACTTCCTCTCTCAGAGTATTTTTGGCGGAGACACTTTTTTCAGATTTTGGTTCTCGTAAAGTGGAAAGTAGACTTAGGGTATATTTTTATCACCTTTGTGAGTAAAATCGTCAATGCAACTGTGCAAAGTAATCCCTGTACCAACGGAATGGAATTTATGTTCGAAAACAGCACCTACTTGTGGTGTCATTAGTCATTTTAAGTTAGTCACGAAGATGCACCCTGCAATTTCATCAGTAATCTCCTCCGATTTACTGCCAGAAATACGAAACCCCTTGACCAAATCTACTTTTACAAATACTTGCTTGATTACTTTTCAGACATTCGCGATTTGTTTCCACTCAAAGTACTTTTGACATGTCTCGGTAATCGTTACTTCCACTTTTACTTGAGTACAAACATGCCTATTTTGACTACCTCTGACAAAATTCCAGATTTTAGCATATTTCCACTATACATTGTCCATTGGCAAATGAAATAGCCCAGGACAGTAGCGTCAAATATAATTTGCGTATGTAAGGAATGCTGCATTAGTCGACTAATAATATTGTAGTAAAAGTGCTCGCACTGCCGGGTATCGGCTGCAAACAGATACATCGTGCCTGCTTCAGAATTTGAAAAAAGGTCGTCACCTGTGTCATGTCAAACCGCAGAACGTACTTGAGGTACATCGGCAGGCAAGTGAGAAGAGTGTAAAATCCCCAGTTGTTGGCGAAGTGCGCGCAAACAATTCCCCACAACGGTACGCTCGTTAAAATGTCTTTCCACGGTATGTCGGACATTGAAGTCCGTTCCTGGCACGCGACGGATCAAAGTATTGAATTTCAGGAAATCAGGTTCGATCGTGATTCACACCATACGAGTGGATAATTGATAAATGTCGACATCATCTACCAGACTGTGAACATGTGTGTGTGACAAGTATCAAACTGTGAAGACTACAAGTTCCCCTTCAAAGGAAGAGATGGCTACAACTCACACACAGTAACATTTACCATTCCCCGGTTCACATCAGCGCTGATGAAATTATGCTAGTGTCTGCATATATAAATGCATTACAATATGCTGTAATTGTCAACACCGCGCACCTTGGATAAGTTGCTTTGCGATAAAATAAGGCAACTAAAATAAATTCCAAATTCATTCATTTTAGTCAAGCTTCATTGGAGGACAATAACACGGAGTAATGAATTTCCAAATGGTTTATTTCTTCGTCCGAAATAGTTTAAATTTTTGACTTTGTAATTTCAATCATCAAGGTTATAATTTTTGGAGACTCAGCTAACTACTACGGCATCTGTATTTGAATGCCATACCCAAGTAACTTAGTTTATAGTTGAGTTAATCAATACTTGTAGTGTTATCAAGTTATTCGGTTACATTTCCCAAATTTACAAGTCTGACAATTACCGCATGGTAGATGACATCCGTCAATATGCATATAGCCTATCGGAAACGAATTGCATCAAAAAATGTTTAGTCGCATTACAAATTAATGCTGTACGACATTAAATTTTTTCCAATCAATTGCAAAGGTGTGTTGTTGCTGTGTTATAAACAATTCAGGCTGCGCCTGATGCAGTATATTAATAGAATCAAATGTTTGCTCGATACAAATGCAAGCACAACACTTCTCAAGTTTCAGCAACAAAATGTAGTCATGTGACCATGCAATCTGATGCTCAGTTTGTTTGAACTCAATTGTCAAATAATACGAGAACGAATAATAGCTGGTCAACACAACGGATTGTGCATACGATTGGACAATTGCCACATGAAATATTCAGAATGCATGACACATAAGAGTAATACGGGGTATTGCGATTTGATTACAAAGCACCAAGCGCAAGCTTATTTCTTGTGATTGTGCTAAATGAATAGTGACTTTTCACCATCAATCTGAAGTAGGTATTAGAAAAGAAACTATGTCATGTGACAGATAGGTGGTGGAGTGCTCTTGAAAATCGATATCGAGGTCACACAGAGCACCAATTTTCTCACCAAAACATCTGTATTTTTCCACCATACCTGAGACACTTGACTCTCGATGTATTCCAATTCTGCGCTACTAATTCTAGGATGATCACGAGGCCTGTTATGAATGAGAATGGTCCACATGATACACCAGACCAGCGCGACACTGCCTGGAAATAGACAATTGAATACGGTGAAACTTGAAAATTCAAACGCTGGAGGACAAAGCTTATGTAGTGTTGGGATTGGCATATTTTGTCTCGCAAATGACAGGTCGAATAGTATATTCATATTGAAATGAACTCGAATATTTTCGGCTGACACTCGTCAGGGGTACCGGTAATCGTCAGCAACTAGTAGAGAATGCAAAAGAACAGCGTATATCAACAATCGTAACACAAAATAGGACGTCACCGGCACGAAATGTCGAATACGAGAGCGTTCAATGTACTATTTTTAGATGATACACGAACTCTTTTGATGACGCAGCCTCGGCTGGTGTATTTTGATAAAAGTCGACTCCAAGGCACACAGATGAAAGTGTGAGGACCCTTTCCAATGACAGGTCGTTAAACTAGACAGAGAGACGCAATCGACAGGATATAGGAAAATGTGTGAATTGGTCTGTTTGAGTCGGTCATAAAGAAGTTGCAGAAATTGTGCGCATACTGTGCAACCATTGCACCCGACTAACAATCTCATACCACTCCAAGCCTTTAGCAAGAAGCCAAATTTTTTCTAAGGAGTAGCGAGGAATAGATGATTTTCAGAAATCAATTTTTGGTAAACACATTACTAGATTGCACACTGGAAACTTTGATGACATGATATCAAACAAATGCCAGGGACCAAGATGAATTTTCTTAAATCTTAACTGCCAAATTAATGATTGCAAACGCAATCCAAGAACTGTACACATGTGAATTCAGAAAAAATACACCCTCTAACATACAGACAGGGATAATAGCAAACAGTCATTCTCAAAGAATAACAAAACAACTTACCAAATAAATAAAATACAGATGGCCATCCGCCGAGAAAATCCGACGCACACAAGATGCCCGATATCGGCTGAGCGATAAAGGTGCCGAAGTGACAGCCGGCATATCCGAGAGACACCAAACGGCTTCTTTCCAATGGCGGCACCCATACTCCCCACATCGCATGCATTGCCGGAAATGTGACTCCCTACGGAACGATAAATATATCACAAATGCAACGCAACTCAGTGGCTGAGGGTTCCGTGCAGTCAAAACTACTCAAGTAGATGTAGAAAATGAAGGTCGAAAGTACTCAAGTATTTAGTTTAAAAAATTACATTTAGATGATGGGTCACATACTTTTAGTAACAAATGATACCACAAATAGCTGCAGTTTTCGAAAATATATTCAGCAACTGCGAGACAGGGCTGTTTTGCCCAGTTGTTAGTACAGTTTCACTCATAAAAGTGGTGCAAAGATATACCTAAACCACTTACTACTTCACAAAACCAAAAGTTTAAGCAGGAAGTACTTAAACAGAAAAACTGTGAATTAGAAGTAATTTAGAAAATTAACGACTTGGGTATGTATGGCAGGTAGGCAAAACTATTTGAGTGATACAAAAAGTAGAAGTACTGCACTTCGTTACTGACCACCCCTGGTCACAATACAATTGTGCCACCTATATCCTACATTTTTTCTCCACATTCACCGTAATGCGAACATTACACCACAACAACATCGTGCAGTTTTTAAAAGCTCTGTAATTCCCACGATCACGCGTAAGTGAAACTAAGGTGAAGTTAAATTAGTGCTTCAGATATTTGATATGAGTCTGATAAAAAATTTCACACCTCACCAAGCCCTTCTATTACTCTTGTCGCAATGAGAAGAGCAAAACTTGTCCTGGCTGCGATGGGAGTTAATAAAGTGAACAGGGTGGTGCACAATATCCCACATCCAAACAGCCACTTTCCTCCATACCTGCAGAAAAGATATTGTTGAAATTGTAAAATAAAAAAGGAATCGTGCAACCAGATATTTCCAGTATAACTTGCACAGAGGCTGACAGAGTATTACTGGCTGAAGATGTGTTATATTAATACAAATCAGCAGACTTGTAGCAAATTACACTTGGATCCCTGGATGGTGTTAAGATGATAGCTTTCAGGATGCAGTCAATCTAAATCACATACCTAGATGCCAAATATCCTCCTAGGACCTGTGTGCATATATATCCATAGAAAAATGCGCCAAGAATTAGACCTTTTTCAGAAGATGTCCAATTGAACTCTCCGGGCTGAGAATGCAGAGGTTGGTGTTCATTATAGGAAACTTAACCATAATGTATATCCATACTTTAGAAGTCTTGTTAGCGGAAGCACTCGGGCATTCGTCGGAGTACTTGTGACCATCGTCTGTGGTGTTAGCCATTGAAACAATGGCCACACTCAGATTCACACGCAAAGCATATACATTGAAGAATCCAAAGAAGGCCATGTATGCAAGGCAGTAACGTGTGGAAGACCATACTGGAACTGAATAAGAAATGTATTTGCTGATCGCTTTGTTGTGGATAGGAAAGTACACTAGACCCGCAGGACTTACCATTGGCTGGAACTCCTTCTGGCTTTTCAACACGACTCTGAATATTGGTAGCTGAGCTATTGGACCTCCATCCTGATGTTTTATCTTCATTCATACTTGAGATATGTGCTTGTTGAACTACTTGAATGAAAAGCAACCCATTCGCGCGTTGGATAGGCCACAGCAAATGCCTGGCATTAAGCTATCCACAACAGAACAAGCCAGCCGAACCAATCGTGCGTCTTCGTACTTTGCACCAGCTCCAGCTGAGCCAGCTGTTGGCTTGATTGACATGTTTCTCTACAACTATAGTGCGGAGCGAGCGCGCCGCCTACCGGAGAGCTCAGTCAGTGTTCTATTATAGAATGTAAACGTGGAATGGCAGCGACCGATTTTGCAGCTTCGTTCCGCTTCGCTGAAGCTTTACTCAGACTTATTTTACGGCAGCTACTGTAGGATTTCTGGCAATCCCAAAGTTGTCTTCCAGAGCTCAGAATTTACTGAATCTGGTCTTGATCGAAAGCTACTGTCGCACTGATTCCGAAAATGTAAATAAAAATATGATCAGGCACTGAACCGCTTAGAATTCGCCCTCCAAGTCTGAATTATCGGCATTGTCCGAACAATCGAAGAGCCGTAATGGGTCATCGTTATGGTCATTGTTTTGCGGTCATCCGATTGTTCTGAACAATGCAGATTTTAGATGTTGAGGGTGGTTTTTCATCTCAGTACGGGGGTTCACCATATTTTGATTGATATTTTCGAAATCAGTGCGACAGTAGCTTTCGATCAAGACCGGATTCAGTAAATTCTGAGCTCTGGAAGACAACTTTTGGATTGCCAGAAATTCTACAGTAGCTGCCGTAAAATAAGTCTGAGTAAAGCTTCAGCGAAGCGGAACGAAGCTGCAAAATTGGTCGCTGCCATTCCACGTTTACATTCTATAATTCAATG
>ATSW01002900.1:0-10982 GCA_000444245.1 Botryllus schlosseri | reverse complement strand
GCCTTGGCAGTCTCAGAGCAGTTCCTTCAAGTGCTGATAATAATTTAAGGAATATTTCAGCACGCTAATGTTATTGCTCGGGCCAAGTTTTTGGTGTCTGGTTTCGTAATGACGTTTCAAATTACTGTTGTATTTTCATGTTCATTCTTTCTTTTCTTGTTATTATCGCTCGACGATATTTTCTTGGCCACACTCAGCACTTATTGCCAGTCTTTACAATACGAATGGCCGTTTTCACCATTGCTAGCCCGGAAATGATTGTGACCTGCGCTGGCGTGATTTCTTATCAAGCTTATTGTTGAAC
The DNA here is from genome assembly GCA_000444245.1 of Botryllus schlosseri. NCBI lineage: Eukaryota > Metazoa > Chordata > Ascidiacea > Stolidobranchia > Styelidae > Botryllus > Botryllus schlosseri. Next base: position 10,678 of record ATSW01002900.1, on the reverse strand, counting down.
ACAATGATTTATCATTGATTGAGACCAGGCACCATTGTCGCGGGTGAAACGTTTATATGAACATGATTCGAGTGTTCAATTGTAAAGGTCTAACCCTGTAGTGCCTCTAGCCACTAAAATTTACAAGTCTTGCGCACACCATAAGAAGAGAAACAACACAAAAAAAAATACGCATACTGGTAAAAGGCGACAGAATGCATGAATTGATAAATAATTCGGGTAAACCTCTAGTAAAATGGCGAAACGCATGTACACATTGTGCAATCGTTAAAGAGCCGCAATCAAAAGCTGAAAGAACCGCATGAGGATCGCGAGCCGCAGTTTGCCCACCCTTGCTATAGAGTCACAACGCAGGGATGGGAACTACGACTGACGTACTCAAATCCGAATCGAGCTCAAATGTTCAACATTCGAATCTGGCGATGAGAGTGATGTTTTGTACTATCGAAATCACTCTCCTCTTATCACTTTTGTATCAACGAGAATTATCGTTTCAACACTTTCTTTCCGTTCCAGCAAGGGACAGCTGCAGCCTCGCCTGATGTCCGTATCAATTCTTTAAAAACATACAGAGCAAGGTATAACAAGCGCTGGAAACAACATTTCTATGAAGTATAGGGATTGACCTTCGGCGTTCTGTCAGAGTTCCATTTCAGAGTTAAGTTACCAAATTGAAGGTATTTTGAAAACAAGTTCGACTTACATTACTTATACTTCGCGATCGCATAAATGGAACACAATTGACACTCAACATTACTGTTATGGCTTCATAACAAATGACACTCAGATACTTGACTCGAGGCTCGAATCAATCATTTATACTCAATTCGGCGTCGTCCTATGGAAGATTACTCACAGATACGCCTTAGGAAGCTGCTTGCAATGAATGTCGTCACTGACGCAATTAGCAATTGCTGGGTCTTCATGCTCGTATTCGCATGCGATGAATGGTCCATCTGTTAACGAATATTAAGTGACTTTCAACGAATTTTCATCAGGTCGAATTAGCTATAATTACCCAATATTCGTGCCTAGCCTACCCTCTAAGTAAGCAGAGCCTCGCTTACGTTGATGTAATCGTTTGGTCTTTCATTTACAATAAGAATCAATTTAGAAACAAAATTTACCCTACCAAAAATTTCCAAAATTTTGTCATGCTCACCAATCTTGCACAATGCCCCTGGCTCTGAATGGAAGAAAATTTCATAAAATAAATTGCACATTGAACTGATACTGCACTGTGTAGTGTATCGACGTGAAATTTTGGGTTATCATTTTAATAGTCCACACCCTATTTACAGTTGATTGAATGGCTAGGCGCACTAACTTGATTATATTTCTTTAGTTTAAGGTATATATATATATAAATTAAACAGCTTATGTAGGCTATGCATTGACATGTCAGAGCTCTGTGCGGAGTGCTTCTGTTTGATACTGTAGAAATAGCAAGTTGAAAGAGGTTCTGACCAAAGCACACTGTGAATACTGTGTCTCTCGAGCATATGTCTAACTGAGGTACAAATTCGAAAGCATGCTAGTGGAAGCGTCATATCATACTATAACCTCAATACCACAGAATCCCTTAAGATGAACAAAATACCCAACGACACTGACAGGTAAAATAATAATCGATGGAGAATAACGGAGAGATGGTAATGATAGATGATAAACATAGGAAATAACCAGCCCCAGAAAAATAATATTGCAAATATATATGGTCATATAATTATCAGCAGATGAGTTAATTTCAAGTCCGCATCGAGGTTAGTAACGCTCTTCTCGTCGTATAGTCAGACCATGTGACCTTGGAGAAGGTTTACTTACGCTTTACGCAGTGCTTTGCATTTTCAACTTGACCATTGGTTGTTCTGTGAATGAAAGTATTGTTCGTTTCTCGACTGATTAATCATTTTCAAACGCAAACAATCTATAGTATTGTTCGCAAGTATCGGGATCAAGTTACTACCTTCGAGTCACAAGTCAAAGTTTTGAATCAAGTCCAGTCACGAGTCAGGCCACGCTAATTTTCAAAATGAATTGACGCAAGTCAAACCATCCGAATTCGAGTCAACAAACATTTTCATTTTAAGCAGTTTAATTTGCTGATGCGTATTCATAATTTCAGATTAGGATTAACCACGCCAAGCTATAGCCAATCTTGATGCTATGCAATTTATGAACTACCAATTCGAGGTGAGTCATCGCGGCGATTTATGTAAATCGATATCGATGATCCATTCATGATTGATTGAAATGCTATATAACCGCTATAAGAACAATGCCAAAGTTATATTTGTTCAGAGGAAAAATAATGTTTGTGTGTGTAGGAGATATTTGCTAACCAATTCGGCCGAAATTACAGAAAATGGACCAACTTATGCAACGGACTGAACGTATTTACGCATCATTGTAATAATATTGTAATGCCGGTCATGTCCATACCAGTCAAGGTGAATGCCGCATCTATATGTTTTGAAGTTGTTGTGATGGAACTGATTAATGATCATGTCGAATACGCAGGCCTAGTGAAATCCAGTAACTAAAGCAGTGGTTCTCAAACTGGGGGGCGCCACCTTGGGGTCGGGCGTGGAAGCATCTGAAGGGGCGCGAAGTCGCCTGACAGAAATAAACTTGACATGAGTTTAATCTTGCTGAAACTTCCAAGTATCAACACCGGCGATAATCCTAATGATATTGAGATTTTAAATGTCATATTAACGTCGTACTATCCTTACACCGATGCTACATTGTGATTGATACCGGACCTTGTACCTTTCAGAGAAGATATATCTTAATGAGGATTGGCTGGTGAATGAATGTATGCATTATCATTTGCTTTTATTGTCTGTTCGTCAAACTTCTGTGATCAGTGGAGAAATTGAGAAATAAGATATTTGCCTATAAGGTCGTGTCATATGTCATGTATAATATGCATTTTGAATTTAACAAGCATGGATTTGAATCGAAGTGGCTTAGAACATCGAAGAAGCCCTTTCTGGCATGCTCAATGCTCATGTAGTACCGAATTTGTAGAATGCTCCGTCCGGATATCATATTTGACAGGTCTCTTAACAGGGATAACCTCCCATGCAATTAAACTATGCGTTGGGATCGCAAACCTTCTGGCTTCTCTTTTTAATATTTTCGATATGACAATAAGGGGGCGCAAAATTTTTCACTATCGTCAAGGGGGGTGTGTCTACAAAAATTGAGAACTACTGAACTAAAGGATCAGTATTGATCACGTCGATTACTAAGAAGAATATCACATGACTTACCAATTTTGTCATTCTAAAAACATGACTATCGTAAGTCTCCTACATCGAAGGTTAGTTAAAACGAAAGTTTTAAATATCATAAATGCTATGGGTTACAATTGGTCCGTGGACATATGAGAATGCGAGACTTCGGCATGCGACAATTTGGCATGCGACACATGAGCATGTGGGTAAAATTACGGGTTAGGGGTAGGTTAGGGTTGGATTTATGGTTGGGCTTTAGGTTAGGTTAGGCTAGGCTAGGTTGGGTTGGGTTAGGCTATGTTTCGGTTTAGGGTAAGTTTTTGGGTTATACAGTCACATGCTGAAGTGATGCATGCTGATGTGTTCCATGCTGAACTGTCGTTTTCCATTGTGTCGCATGCCCATATGTCGGGCAACCGGTACAGTTATAGTAAACAGAAACAATAGCGCGATATTGAGCTCAAAGCTAAACCAACTTAAGCCATAACTGTGGACCCGGACCAAACCCCACAGTTTCCTTGCAAGAAACATAAGTAAAGTCACTCTTTAAAACAGTGTAACGAAATTTTATGTCACGGAAATGACTCGCTACTCAGCAGAACTTGATTTATTTTTTAGTTAAATTAAGGTCATTGGGCATTGTCACATAAATCATCACAAAAATGACGTTTCGCTTGATTGAAAACCAATATTGCTTATATGAATTTCATGATTACTGACTTTTCATCGCAAACAAATCTTCGCATACTGCCATCCATCAAATTTTGATCGATTGCGTTCGTGTACCTTAAATGTGAAGATCGATTTTCCGTTGCATTCAGCATCCCTGAATAGAAAACCTACTTGTTTGACACCGCTATATAAATTAATGAACGAAGTCCATGCCCCATTTCATTCTTTCGCAGATCTTGGGACGTTCAGCTGCCTGGCAGAGGCATTCGTCACTGAGATCGTGGCAATCCAGGAATCCATCGCACACACTGGAGACTCCGATGATTTGCGTGGGGTTTGACAAGCATCGAAAACAGCCGTTATCGATATGACCTAGGAGCATTTTAATTTCATTTATGAAACATCCTGAAAGGATCATACTTTAGCTCTGAGATGTTGGATCAGCAATGTCCCAATTGTGTTCCGCTGGTTACCTGCGGTCGATGAAAAGATATTTTTGGCCGCAGCAAGTGCTGTAAATATAGCTGTAAATTGCTTGGACATGGTAAGTCTTCAGCTAAACTTTGTTACAGCCCATCATTTTCTAGTTTCAACACTAGATTAATATAGCAGTGAGTGAGTCTTTTGATCAACGAATATCTATAGCAAATGAGATCGCAACGTCTAAACTTCGAAAATAATTTAACTAGTTGCTATGCTTTTAAGACGAAACAAAAACCATCACACTGTATATATACGTGGTGACTTTTAAGACTGTCCTACAGTAGTCGGTTCCGGGGGCTGGCTTAGGAAGCTATGATTCGAACTGGCACTACTGACCGGAAAAGCAGAATAGCAATTATTCATTCTGGAGTTGGAACTACAGTAGCCTGAATCACTTGTGACCAGTCAGTGGAGGTTTGAAGTGTTCCCCCTTACCCTAAAATTCACTCGATCACTAGAGACGTAGTATGTGTTGGCTCTTTTGCGATGAATCCAAGGTCTCGATTAATTGGCGATTTCGTTCGTTCCCGCCAAGACATTTTTATCCTGTCAACAAAGTGCACCACACTCTGCTACACGTGCCTGCGTATTTATTCTGTATTGGACCTGTGTTAGACTATTAGCCCATTATTTCTGACACCTATGTTATTTATTATTACCTTCATTGTTGTCTCCGCAAAAGCATTCGTCCACGCCTGTCAAGAGGAAATATCACAGAGTTGAGGATAATGATTCTCATACCGAGAATACAAGAAAATTGTTCCGAATCAAACTATTTGTTGAAGGTTGCGTTTCGTAAACTTTCCCAGTGTATCAATAGATCAAACGGGGATATTGTGAAAAACAACCGCAAAAAAATCAGATTATATCTTTCCAATATATACCCGGGTTATCAATAAAATGTGGTTTTAGGCAGTGGCATCAGCATATTTGCACATATGCGCGTTGGGCTGTTCAAAAAAACTTTTTTCCGGATCTTTCTTGCTACCTGATTAAATCGTGAGGTTGCCTAAAAAACGCTGCACAACAAATTCGACTCAATCCCAACCAGTAGAAGCCGAGTTCTTCCAAATTGAAATTTCGGTCATTTTTTAAATAATAGTATTCACGGTGGCAAATTTCGTCACTCCGACATGACGAAAAGTCGTGTTCAAGCCATGCCTGGAGGTGCCGGGATGATTTTTCCACCTGTTTACATCTTGATAAGGGCCTATGGTAGAGTTCGGATATGGACATAGCCTGTTAACGAAAAAAAGATATGACACGGATTGGCTGGAAATAATTCAACTTCATTAAAATAGTCACGTTCAAAGGACGGTGATATAATTTGCAAATAAAGTACTTTTCACACTAAAATTAACGACCACGAAAACCAAATAAACTGACAAGGAAGTAAAATGTGGGTAAATATATTTCTCAAGTGAGAGTCAACACCTAGAAGAACTTTACGTCGGACCAATATAGATTTTGCGAAATCTAAACGAAGTTTGTGGCTGTATGTTTCACAAGGCATTGTGATATTATGATATAATATTATTCGCTCGTCAGCACTCCTATAATCTTCTTGCAAATGAATTGTGACTAATGGAAAATATTTTTTACTTTAAATAGAATTAGATATCCTTCATTATATGCAGGGTTGCCATACCGTCCTTATTTCTAAGATTTGTCCTTATTTTGAAGGGACACGTCTTAGAAAACTCAACTGTCATTATTTCTAAGAAATGTCCTTATTTTCGACTTGCGTCCTTATTTTGTCTTATTTTCAACAACTACAGAACTTCGATCATTTCCCTCTGGTATCTGTGTTGCATAATATTCTAAAATTATGCTTTTGCGTCGAGATTTTATGACATCATGAATGAAAGGAACTCCCGTGGCGTACGCACTACTTGATTTGACTTCGAAGCGGTGCAGTAAGTTAGCTAGGGCAATGAGTGGTGTGGCAGTTTCGGATGTACCAACCTATCGCAGCGACGTCATTTTAGCAGTACCAGGTTTCTGATGTTTAGTCTAAAGCAGAATAAGCTGTACGGATGGCACCATTTATATTGCGTACTTAAAAAAGGCGTCGACACCTGGGTTAAAAAGTAAAGCTATAAATCATTGATACATTCATCTAAATTATATTGTACATATAGTGTTAGCTACTAATAAGGCTAAATCTGATGGTTAAAATGAGCAGGCGTAAATATGTTTTTCGTGACGATTATGAGGGAGAATTAAGTATCAAACGAAGCTTGAAGGGCGAGTGCTTCGCACATTGCAATATCTGCAATTGCGACGTTAACCTAGAGCTCAAGACCATAGGAAAGATCGGTATTTCAACTCAAACTGATACCCCAAAACACAAGTAGTGCGTCATATTGATTAATTTGAGCCATAGTCGATGAATAATTTTTTCACAAGTCGATCAGCACCAACGATCACAGACTACAAGGCTGCTGTTGCTGAGGGTATCTGGGCAATGGGCAATCCATACTGCAAACACCAGCAAACATTCCGCACCAACGAATGCACATCGAAATTGTTCAAAGCAATATTCCTCCATTCCAACACCGCAAAGAAGTTTGCTTCGGCCAGAACCTAGACTACAAGCATTGTTACTGGAGTTCGTGCTGCACGATAAAAATATGATTTTGTCTAAGCTTGATGTACAGCCGCCAAATTCCATCTTGGTTGACGCCTCTAATCACAACGAGGTGAAGAGGTTTGGTTTATCACCCAATGACCCATGGGGAGCAAGACTAACGTGTTTTTTTTTGGGGGGGGGGAGCTGACGAAGTGCTGTTTTGGCCCTGAGTAAAGGTAAACCTAAACCTCAGCTGTCCTGAGGTCCATGATGCACTTTATACTAACAAGGAGTTGCTGGAGCAGGTTGTTTCTGGAATGTGATATGGCACGGCTCGTATAAACCAACGTATATGTACAAAAACGCTTAACGCTAATCTACTTTTTCGACTGTCCTTAGTTTTGGGTCCATGTCGATGGCAACCCTGATTATATGTGGTGAACTCGGCTCATGTATCGATAGGATGCTCGAGGAATCTCGCCTTTGGTTCATTATAATCATCACAATTTTCCTCCAGTAGAACGCCGATGCTTTTAATTATACTTTGATCATGTATTTGAGGTGGTAAGGAAAGTCACCCAGATGACTAATATGCGATACCATTTGACTAATATGAGTTACCATTTGGTTTTCGTGAGGATTGCAAAGTTTACAAACATAAAGCATAGTATCAACACTTATGTGAAGTAACAGAAATGCCGCTTAGACATCGTATGTAGCCTGTAGGTACGCAGTTCAAAGTAGACGGTGACTAGACGGGTCTGGGACTGGCTGCGAGCATAATTCGTGATATGTTGAAGTTGCTGTGCCCTATGCGAGTTATGCAGGGCATACCGATGTCTCACGGCCAAGATTCAAAGTTTTTACCGATTGTATAGTCGCCATTTCCAAAATCTCAGCCACAGAGACATCAATTGCATCCCTCAACAGCCCAGTGTTCCAATATTTCTCTGCTACTTGACATTGACTGATCCAGGACGTCAAAACTGGTGCTGATTGCAATTGGGAATGAGATACACCAATAAATAGTATTTATGAATTGAAAAATTATTTCTGGTATTTCACATAAGCGTTGATACTAGAGCTTTTTATGTGGTCGAAACTTTTCGAGCTTCAGGGAAACGAAATGGTGACCCACTAAGCTTATAAAGCACATTCGTCATTTTCTGGTCTTTCAATATCACCTGAAACCCCTTTTTGTCATAGAATAATAAAACGTATTGGTTCTCTAATACGATAAATGGAGACTGTTAGATGGTATTCAGCGAATATGGAGAATGACGTGAAGAGAGGACGATAACTTTTTGATAGGAGGAAGATCTGTCACGATTATTACCAACGAGGGGTGATAATTCTCGAGCATCCTATCTGTACATGACCCGAGTTTATCTACTTATATTTAACTAAACATTAATGTGTATCCACTGAAAGTCGTAAACAATGCCAATTATTCCTTTTTCGTTTGAGAGGGTAATATAGAGTGCTGAAGGGCCAATGATACGATATCATAACGTCGAAATGTTTTGTGAAAAATACAGCCACAAGCTTCGTTAAGACTTCGTGAAATCTACATTGGACCGACAAAGAATCATAGATATTAACTATCAGTTGAGAAATATATTTACCCTTGTTTTACCTGCTTGCCAGTTTATTAGGTTTTTGTGGTCGTTAATTTTAGTGTGAACAGTACTTCATTTGCAAACATATCCCCATCCTTTGAACGTGGCAATTTCAATGAAGTCGACTAATTTCAGCTAATCCGTGTCATATCTTTTTTTCGGTAACTTGCGATGTCTATATCCAAACTCTACCATTGGCCTTGTCAAGATGTAAACGGGTAGAAAAAGCATTCCTGCTCCTTCAGGCATGCCTTGAACATGATTTCTCGTCATGTCGGAGTGACGAAATTTGCCACCGTAAATACTATTATTTAAAAATGACCCAAATTTCAATTTGAAAGAACTCTGCATCTATTGGTTGGAATTGAGTCAAATTTGGTGTGCATCGTTTTTTTTAGGCAGCCTGACGATTTAATCACATAGCAAGAAATATTTAAAAAATGTTTTTTTGAACAGCCCTTATGCGCGGGCATTCATCGAGTTGTCTTTTTTGGAAGGTATTTAACCGGCGAAAATATAAAAGGCAAGTCGATCATTGCGCCAAAATCGACATCCACACAAATATTACAATCCAGGTTTATACTGATACAATATGATACATTCTACAATACATAAATGGAAAGGAGACTGAAAAGTGGCCAGCCCAAGTAATATGACACAGAGAACCTTGGTAAGTCTTCGAATTTCGTCATCAATCCCCACTACGAATCTAGTCATCAGTTACCAATTGGCAAAGTCGATAAAGATACTATAAACATTATATGGCAATGTTTCTCAATCCTTGTCTCGGAGCGGCTGATATTTAAAAAAATTATCTGCTCCTGAGAAGTAGTGCAGGGTTATGTTCCGCGACTGTAACGCCATTCCGTAGGAGGTTTGAGTCCGCGCTAGGTCAACTCCAGAATAATTTTCTAAGTGGCGGATGTTTCCCTGGGCTCTTCATCGCTATTTTATCCGCATATAGCAGTGTCTTATGACAAAAGCCTACAGACCAAAAACGGGACGCGCTCGGCAGCTCAAGAATTAATTTAAAGAATAACGCACTAAGGCAGTGGTTCTCAACGAGAGTGATATCGACCTCTAGTGGGCGATTCTGAGAAACAAGGGAGAGAAAGTATTAAAATAGGGTGACTGGGGGAGATAGGGAGCGAAAATATTAGAACGTTCTGTGACAAATATTTTATTAACACGGCTAAAAATTCACTTGAAGACGGTTTATTCTGCATATGACACGAAAGTTGACCACAAAAAGATCTACTCAACGGAAAGTATGTGCGAAAACCGGGTTTATGGCACCCAGTCTGAAAAGTGATCTTTTTTAGTCAATTCATCAGCGATCAGGGTTAGGTGAATAAATTTCTCGTGCGTGTCCTCATTTTCCGATCCGAAAATATTGGTGGGCGAAAATCTGTGTCGAGCTTGAAATGGGGGCAATGAGTCGAAAAAGGTTGGGAACCACTTGACTAAGTGTATAGATATCGCAACACCATTGATGCTAAATAGAATAATATAATTGGAAATATCTGATGAGCTAAACGGTGAAGAGTAATGAAAGGTCGGGGCAGAAACGCATGGCAAAATTCCAACGTCTGTAGTTCAAAAAACCTATTTCAATACCAACAACCACCGGCTAATCAGTGTACGAGAGCCCGATTAAGATGTTCAGACATTTTAACGTCATCACTCTGCACTATGGCACAATCAATCCATGACGTCAATTTTTGTTGAGAAAATATAGTTTTGTTGATTAATTGATTCTACCAAAATTTCCCTCTGGTTACGAATTTGGCTAAAAGCCATAATTACTGAACTCGGAATACTTTTGTAGTAGGTTCAGGTAATTTTCCCTGGAATTTATTGATCAAATCAATGGATAATCACTTCAATGAGAATACTCTTCTTGCTTTTCTTGTTGCCTTAAGCAAAATAAGGATACAACCAATGGAATCAGCCAAGAATCAACAACTCCAAATGAGTAGGATGTTCGACATACAAGGAACACCAAAACTGGATATTCTCAAAATATTTTCGTAACTTTCACGTGACAAGCGTAAGGGAGCCTACTTACGAGTGGATAATTTGAAAATATT
>ATSW01002897.1:0-11230 GCA_000444245.1 Botryllus schlosseri | reverse complement strand
GTCTAACACGGGCAGGTCCACTTTCATGGACGACGCCGAGCTACGAGTGTCCAAGTCATCATTGTTGGCGGTCGCTATTTCGCGTAGATTCGTTTCGTCAAGGTGTATGCTGGCGAAATCCGAGCCTGCGTATTTATCTGCAGACTGCCCGCTATCACACCTGAATGGATAAATCGTTTATCGCTTCAGGGCTTCTTAACCCGCCATCACTAAGGCGCAGTACCGTTACAAGAATAGCGTGGTGGGTATAACGCAAAGTGAATGTGAATGTAATGTTGTCGCTTCAAAATATACCTGGTCTTAAAAGCACAGTTTGGGACAACAATTGCAGCATAGTGGCTGGAGGCCAAAGTAGATTGTGAACTCTATATTACGAGAAGACGTAGAAGAACATGTTCAAATTTCAAAACCAAGTTAAAATTTACGTTTCGTCTCTCTAATTAATGGACAAGCATCCAAGTTCTTGTAGTTCTCAATCCGATTACAAATGGTCAAATCGTTGGAATTAAGCACTGCATCTTTAGACATAAATATTAAAACCAAAACTTACCGCAAAGGGGTTTGTGGAGCTGAGTTTGATAAATGCACATTCGAATCTACCTCCTTAGACGACATCTGTGGTGGAAGAGTCGAGGACAACAACTCGCTTTCAATATTCTCCTTCGTGCCGTCATTGGAAACATCTTCTGTTGAAGCACGTTGCATTTTTATTACTGAGAGTTACCATCACATGAATGCTAGCCATGTGTAGCTTGACCAAAACACCACGATCGAAGTATTTTAAGTAAACGAACAAAAATCCACAGAGGACAATTACATTAGGTTTGATGCCTAGATATAATGCAAGCAGATCCCAACAAAGAATTACCTTCTTCACTATCTACTTCAAGACAGGTCTTCATGGAGGTATTCATGGTGGTTCCTTGATCTACTTTTAAGCATTCTTCCAAATCAGGTGATGGTTCTGAAAAGTGTAAAACAACGTGATATGTCGTTTCTAAAAACAAACGTACAGCATCTCTCATACTGCTAATGCCACACTACACAATTACCTCGATTTTGATAATCATGAATGGTTTTGGCACAAAACATTGCACGGCCCAGAAAATATTACAGATTAGACCTGCGAATTAAACCGGCTGGCACAGGTGGGATTTTCCGGAAAATTTTGCTCCACTTTTCAGAACTGTAAAATGCAACCTCAATGGGATGCGAAACAAACAAGTAATATAGCGTTGGATTGAGAATTTCAACGCCTAACCGACTACGCCACGAAGCTAGATGAGAGCAGGGCAACAGTATGTGTATATAATCCAAAGACAAGACAATACCGGGTTTATGGTGAAACACTCTACTATGCTTTGATAGTATCGATTGAATTAGTAGAGCAAAAGCGGTCACTCATGGCTTGTCCGAAAGAAGACAGCTCGTTCGCAGTAAATTGCACGTCCTCATTTGCCCTAGGTATACGTTTTGGACTATAAGGAAGTAAACAAAACATGCACATTTTTACAACGTTATCTCGTCTACTTGATTATATAAACGCTCTGCTGCACTGCTCTCATTTAGCTAAGTGGCGAAGTTGGTTAGGCATTGAAATTCTGAATCCAACGCTATGTTACTTGTTGGTTTTGCATCCCATTGAGGTCGTATTTTACAATTTTGAAAGTAACAAAGTACTTATACTTGCTTGAATTATTGAAGTGGTTCATGCAACTTCCACTGCAGTTGCTATGTCCTAAGACTACTGTCGTTAGACAGACCAATCGAGGTTTCAGATTGGAGAAAAATGCACCAAAATTATAATTCTCGTTGATAAACTCATCACAAAGAGGGGCGTGCCATTTCAGTAATTGAATAAATTATCTCTCACTTCTTGACTTCAATCATTGCAATTAATACTAGATTGAGATTTGAGTCCCCAAGCTATCCGATTATACCCGGCCTTACCTACAATGACTACATTACCTGTCATCACGCTTTGATCTGACGTGGCCACAGTCGAACGCTGCTTCTTCAACAAACTCTGCACCCGCGCGCGAAGCTGTTTCAGCTGCATGTCTTGCTCCAGAAGCAACTGGTACGCCTGGGGCGGAAGGTCCTTCATCCAGTTGGGTAACATTGAACGCGATGCTTGCACGCCCAGAGGAAAATGCGCCGCTGGCTGGCGTACTGGGTAAGATTGAGTAACAACAGGCAATGGCATGGGTGCTCTATTGTGGACAAGCTGTTGTGTTGGTACGTTTGATTGAAAGACAGGTGCTTGATTTGGATGAGGGTTTACAAACTGATTTTGCGCGTTAGGAACATATTGACCCTGTTGTGAGAATCTAGGATTCTTTGTGCGTTCAACAGTACGAGCGTAAGAGCTAGGCACCGAAGATCTTGACATAAGAAATCCGTGACGATTTGGAGCAAATTGTCTCGCGTGGGGTGCAGAGTTTTGTGCGTAAGAAGCTGAAGGCAGTGTAGGCGCGTTGTGAAGATTTGACGGTCTATGATTGTGCAACTGCGTTGGCTGCGGGTAACCCGGAAAATACTGCGGATTCAGAGGCTTCCTGGGCCGTCCGACATGATCGGGCTGATAATAAAATCGATTCGGGACGGTGAATGCCTTGGCGTCATTCAAAAGTCCTCCGGATATGGCCGGCCTGGGCCCGTTTGCCTGAAAAATGATCTACTTCATCGAACTGCAGACGCTAAAATTCGTTTGGGGTATGGAACTCTACAATTCCACAAAACAATATTATCATATTTGGGTCAGCAGAGATCAAATATTTGGTATACTCAAACCGTTTGTTAAAAGATATCTGGGAAGTCAATCTTACACGAGTATGGTGTATATGAAAACCTAAAAACGCAGAGGACTTTGTTTGACATCAATTACACAAGAAACTTTGTAGGCCTATTGTTAACTTATCACTAAAACCTTTTCGACTGACTCGTGTCTTCAGTAGCAACCGTCAGTAATACAGTGAATTAGCTTATCTCTGTGACATGATATATGATAATAACAAAAACAAACAACTGGTAGACAGCGTGGTACGGCAGTACGCAAAAATACATATTTGAGCGAGACGCATACGGTACCTTCATTTGTTTGTCTTGACCGAAAGCTGGTTGATTATCATCGAAAACGATTGATAGCTCGGGCACTGACGGTCTGACAGCATTAGGGGCTTGAAATATCATGTGCGGTGCAGGTAGGGGCATTGGCGTCGTGTCCGAGTCTATGCCTTTCGTGTCGGAGTGTAAGACGAAGCTAACGCCGTTGGACGAACACCTGTCCTTTGAAGCTTTTCCTTTGCAGCCAGGCGCGTTCTTTCTCAGTATAGACTGAGGCGTACTGGATGTCTAAATGTCGAGACAAACGTGTGGTAAGTATCTGAGTACTTCTACTTATGCAACTATTCTAATAGGTTGCCATGACTTTGCTCAGGTTATGATGACTTTCTTTCGAGACCGACAGAGAGAGATGCAAATAGATGCAATACATGAGTTGTAAAAAAATGGGTTGGGAATACGTTTTAGGGCATTGCAAGGGAGAAAGTGGTTGGGAACTATGATAGTTAAAAAAAAAATTATCAGCTAACGGCTATGGATGGTTTGCTTATTTTTTCTCGAAAAAAAAAAAACTGGTGGTTTAGATTCTAGGCTGCTACCCCTAGTTATGGGTACCTACTACCTACTATGTATGCATAGACTATGCATAGCATATTATGTACTGTACACTGTGTCCACTCTCAAGTCACGCATAATCGTACGATCACAAACCTTTTTATCAGATTGCATGTCTCCATCCATTTCGGGCTTACTCTGCAAGCTGCCTCTTTGTACTTCAGGCACAAAAAATGGAGTTACTCTGTTCACAGCCTCATCAAATATCTCCCTTTCCATGAGCCCGCCGGGCGGTACAGATTTAGAAGTTACATCAAAACGAAACTCGAAAGGGTGCTCCATGTCTGCAGTGCATTCGTTGGGAACCTTCACCGATTGCTGAATTAAAAAGGGAAGAAAATATTTAGATTTGCTCCGACTGAAAATTGTGTGCATGGGTGAAGTTACTTCGGCGTAGATGAGATCAAAATTCAACTTTTTGTTGTCGTCGAATTTGGCTTGGAAAAAGAGAGGTTGTTTCGTCATCAGAGAATACAGCACCACAAGGAAATGTCCGTTCATCATTAACCTGCAATAAAAATTCAGGCGTAGAGCTCAAACTCAATCCAAGATATATAAAGAAGTAACGCCTGGTGTCTGTAAACAGCACAGGTGGTGAGTACGAAGTAATCAATATTTTATTTAGTGATACGATTGTTGATATACAATGTTCTTTCTAATTCTCTACTGGTTGTTGACGATTACCCCTGACGAGTGTCAGCCGAAAATATTCGGGTTCATTTCAACATGAATATACTATGCAATTGTATATAGAAGTAATCAAGGTAATTCTACATTTTTGGAGTAATCAGGTGGGGGTTGCCTACGTCACTAGCTACTCGACGGCTTATATTTCAGATTGCCTCCACTTCTACTCGAACAGTTGTTTCAGAATGCACTAGCACTTACTTTTATACTGTGTATATGTAAAGCAGACAGTCAATTTGGGATGTCTTAGCAGGATTGTCGTCACTCGAGGCACAATTTTTTGTGACTTGACTTGACTCCGGTCATTATTATTTCCAATGCCTAAAATGACTCGACTCAACACTAGTCAAATTTCATATTGACTCGACTTGTACTCGACTTATTGTGCAATGTGCATGACTCGAACCAAGTCAAATGACTCCAAGACTAGAACGGCCAGGACAGGCATTTCATTGTAAATTCAAAGAATAGTAAAGTTACCGCATTATTGGTATTTCGTCTATCAGTCCCGATACTTGGAAAATAGGCCCAGAAACTTTTAAGACTGAGGAAAATTACGATATTATGAATGAATGTGAGCCATTCTATAACACTCACGCAGAGTTGAAAGAAGTGGGTTGAACCGGATTGAACTGAAAATTGAACAGTGAACAAAATGACTTGGACTCGAGTCGAACAAAGCGACTCGAACTCGACGTTCTGCGAATTGACATTCACTCTGATTGGACAGGGTGGTGAATTGAAAATGACTCGACTTGACTCTAGTCAAAACTATGAAAGTTAAATCAACTTGTGACTCGGAACCTTAGCATCACTTTTATGAGCGAAGATGTTATTGAATTGTTGTCATTGAAACAAGAACTAACTTGAAACATATTTTGACTAGGCCGACGTAACAGTGCCTATTGCCGTTGAAAATAGCCACATTCGGCTATGGGCTACAGAATTGTTCCCATTGAAAATTTGAGATTATTGCCAGAATTAATGAACGAGGATAACATGTAAACGTGGGTCTGGATTATATTTCATGTAAATTCTTCATCATTTATTAGATCATTCATCAGTCATAAGTTGACACTCAACAATTTGGCAGGATGCATTGTGATTGCGTACAGAACAGATATGGAAAAGCGCGTTTGCAAACTCAGAACGTAATGTTTCAATAAGCATCCGTATTTGCAGGCCAACTACAATAAATTGTACCTTAGAAAGTTATGTCAAATCTGGCTAATAGGCCCATCGAACGGTACATGAAAAGTTGTTAATTTGTAGTAACTTGCAGGATACCTTTCTCGGATGTCTTTGCAATGCAGGTATCTCATGCAAGATAGCCAAACCACAGGGCTTTGTACGGACAGAACGCCGCTAATCCATATCCCGACAGTTGGCCCCAGATGAGGTTTTGTGTCCGAATGCACCAGCAGGACAAGCTGTTTAGATTTGTTCAGGCTAATCAACCTGTAATACCAAATGGATTAAAATTCCATTCATGTCTCAAGAAAGAATGGTAACACTTGAGGCAGGGCAAGAGTAGCTGAGTGATTCATTTCGAATACCGCCGATTATGATGTCACCACAGTATGAATGTGGAAAGCTCAAATAGGCTATGTAACTTTTCTTTGACATAAGAAAATAATCTAGGTTCAACACTGCATCAAAATAATTTTGGTATATTTTCAAGGTCCAACCATATCTATGTCACTTGGCTTTGTGACAACCGCATCAAAACGCCTACGGTAGTGGGAATGAGAGTATAATTTCAGTTCCTTTTAAAATCATTTCAATTATTACTGGATTGGATTCGATTACTGTGCCTGACCTTAGCAAAAGTACCATTCATTCGTCGTTGGTTCGAGTCTTCACAAGCTGCTTTACATTAAAACATTTTTAGTATATCATTAACTTGGTACTGGAACTTTTTCGGATAGGAAGTTATCTTTGGATATAATTGTGTCATACAAATACATGGGGTAAATACGGGAAACTTTGACCGAAGATAATTTGTCTTGTCATAACTCAATACAAACATACTCATTATCCAAAACAATACTCCAAATGGGGTAGGCGATGAAACAAACATCAAGTAGTGAAACTGGTAGCATTTCACACATTCGTACCAGATCAAGATCATAATTTGATCACTCTTATTGGAGCATTTCGTTTCAATTTGAACTTAAAATGTTCTAGTATCAGCTCACCCAGTTTTAGAGCCTGCATTCAACGTAGAAATGTTCAACGGTCCCACGAGATTCTTCGACAGAGCATTCGGTACAATTGCCACGGGATTAATAGGCACGGCGGAAAGAGAATTAGAGATGCATGGAGCGACCCAGCGAAGATCCATTTCGATTTCACTCGAGTGGAGAGCATCTGAATATGTCAAAAAAGCATGCAAGTCATAGTGAATGAAGATTAAAAAGTAATAAAACTGAATTATCAAAGCAAAGCAGATTTTCAAGTGGATATTCAGTATTAAAAAAAAGAACAGTTGATAATTGATATCACAGGCGAAACTGATTAATTTGGGGGGCACAGGAAAACCATTTTTTTCAATCAAAATGCTCCCGAACGAGACAAAAGTAAAAACTCCTGATAATTCAGACAATTATCCGCTCAATTCAGACAAAGGTTTGGCATTTCCAGGGAGCATGTAGACCAGGGGTGGCCGACCTAACATTTCAAAAAGATAAGTCCCAACCCGAGAAGACCGACAGGACTTCTAACTCTTACCCATTAGGGGGTGCCAGATCGGGGCGATTTCTGAAAAGGGGCGGTGGAGGAAAAAGGTTAAGAATCATTGATCTAAATACTTTACAATGCAACTAACATGAGGTATATCTCTCTTATATTTTATGCGATCATTGATTACAGCAGTACATCGTAGTTGCAATTCAACTATAGATAACACAGCAGTACGGCGTTTTATTGTGTTGTTGGCTTTTACACATGACCATGAAACAAAACATTTACTTACTGCTAAATTCGGACAAAGCCATTTCTTCGGGCTGAAAGTGAATGAAGCCAAAGTTTCCAAACAAGGCGGAGTATATACTGTATAGCGAGCTGTCTCGAAGATTAGGCTACCCTTCACATTAACCTCGATAAACATAAAATGCAGGCCACCTACCATTTATGATAAAAGCAAGCAGACGAAATGGGAAAAAGCTGACATTCTCTGGCGGAGTGTAGCGGGACACTTGTTGATGCAATGACTGCACGGAAAAAATTCAGAGTAAGAATCTAAATAAGTCAATGTGCGAATGAACGGCAACCTATTTCAATACCATACCTCAAAAAGATGTTGATATTGTTCAGAGTGGATCGCGCTGCAGTAATCTGAATGAGTCCAACATTTCTTAAGAACAAACGGTATGATTATGTCGCCGGGCAATGGAGTGGATGGTACTTTGTCCCCATCACTTTTGCTGATCCCTGGATCAAATCGGTCAATGTTTACGATGAATCCTTGTTCGTCTGCAAGTACATCATAAACATAGGGGTACCTCAACATATATATAAAAAAATAATTTATGGCTTCGGTATAGAAAATTATCATGACTAGGGATGACAATGACAGTGTCCAGGCTACCTTGTAACTGTGGATAGTCTGCAAACAATATAGAATGTCAGATATGAAGAAACGGATAAATAAATCAATAACAGTTGTGGGCGTGGAAACGTATTTATGATAAAAATTTGAAGTCATCTGCATATTCAGAGATAAAATAAATGAAATATCGGACAATATTAATATTTATTCACTGCGCACCAATTTTGGCTCAATTCTAACCAGTGGAAGCGAAGTGATTATATTAGAAAATTTTGGATTTACTTATTGGAAAAAATATTTGTATACATTTTACTGGCTACCCCATGAATTGTTGGTTGTCTGAAAAAAACGATGCACAACAAATTTGGCTCAGTTCCTACCTGCAGAAGCGAAGTTATTAATGTTCAAAATTTAGGATTTTTATTATTTTTTGCTTACTGTAAAAAACGTTTCAAGAACCACAAGCAGCCAAAAGTAAATCAATAGACTTCAAATAAACATTTGCACTGCTTTATTTGGTTGATTTAAACTGATATTGCTTCTACATGACAAATAAAGTGCGAGTTTCAGGGTCCAAATTCACGCTAAGAACCTATTATTCTGTAGGTTGTCTGGTTTGATACTTGAGCAACAGTCAGCTAACATATGTAAGCTCCAATCTACTCTGGTATTATACCCCTATCATCTTCAGATGTTGGGGGACATTTTCTCCTTGTCCATCTCTGACTAACGACTATGTCAAGGTTTTTAGGGTATTTTGTAATATATTTTGGCTTTTCTGAATGTCTGCTCCTCGACATAAAGATATGGCAGTGGCACCTGTATATTAGGGTTGCATGTGCATTAGGGTTGTCCAAAATTTGGAAAATCTTACAAATCCTCCGTTGTAATGTCTTATTCTATAGATTATTGATAAAAAACGACAATGGGCCTAAAAAAAGCTCACAGGAAGGCCGTTTAGATTTCGTGCAAAGCGTTTGAAAGTAGCTGCTGAAGAATGGGCGTGCCACCGACCATAGAACGGCGAGAAGACTAGTAATCACGAGACCACGGCTCTTGATTGGCCAATCGGCTATGCTTCAATGACCACGGCAGCAGCAGCTTGCTGACTAGGTGATCAAGGAGTCTGCTACCGGCGGAGATTGTGAAAGCGCATTGTATGTAGGTTGTCAGATAATGATTTAGGATTGATTCAGGGTATGTTGAGGTACGAAATACATGATCGCTTTATTGTGAAGGAAGCCGCCATAGCCTATATGCTTTGTTTTCAACGAGGGAAAGCATAGGCGCTTATGCAAGTGGCAACGGATTCCTAGTTTCAGAAAGGATATATCATTATTGACTACAAAAATAAAGCTTAACTACGACACTATGATTTGTGTGATCTTATTGGGCTCGGGTTCTAGTGCATAGTTGAAGTTTTGAATGCTCTAAGGATCGGCTGAATCAGCGGGTTATGCTTGGCAATTATCAGCTGCTCGCATCAAATTGTAGTCACTTGCAAGTGTTGTCAAAGTCCCTAATGATGACGCAGAAAATAGGTGTAAAAGTAAGCACATACTATGCTGGATATATGTCAATGATACGCAAAGTCCTAATAATCGCGCAGAAAAGGGGAGTAAAGGTAAGCACAGAAAATGCTGCATAGTGCATAGTATCCAGCATAGTTTGTATATCATATCAAGCATAGTATGTGCTTACATTTACAACTCGTTTCTGCGGCATCATTAGGGACTTTGAAAACAGTTACAAGTGAATTCAATTTGCTGTAAATATCTGATAAGTGCCAAGCTTAACCGTATGATTCAGCCGATACCTAGAGCATTCAAAACTTCAACTATGTACTACAACCTGAGCCCACAAATTATAGCGTCGTTGCTAAGCTTTATATTTGTATTCAATCATGAAATATCCTTTCTGAAACTAGGAATCCGTCGCCACTTGCATAAGCGCCTATGCTTTCCCTCGTTAAAAACAAGGCATGTAGGCTACGGCGGTTTCCTTCACAATAAAGCGCTCATGCTTTAGACGTTTTTGTGAAGCAGCTATTGTTTGTTCATCATGTATTTCGTACCTCAACATACCCTGAATCAATCCTAAATCATTATCTGTCAACCGACATACAATGCGCTTTCAGAATTGCCGCCGGTAGCAGACTCCTTGATCACCTAATCAGCAAGCTGCTGCTGCCGTGGTCATTGAAGCATAGCCGATTAGCTAATCAAGAGCCGTGGTTTCGTGATTACTAGTCTTCTCGCCGTTCCATGGTCGGTGGCAAGCCCATTCTTCGGCAGATACTTTCAAACGCTTTGTACGAAATCTTAACGGCCTTCCTGTTAGTTTCTTTTAGGCCTAGTGTCGTTTTTTATCAATAATCTATAGAATAAGACATTACAACGGAGGATTTGTAAGATTTTCCAAATTTTGGACAACCCTAATATTCATATTGAAATAAACCCGAATATTTTCGGCTGACACCCGGCAGTTGCTGAAGACTACCCCTTACGAGTGTCAGTCGAAAATATCAGGGTTTATTTCAGCATGAATATATTATTCAATTGAATTAGAACTACGTTGATTATGGAGCCTGTCTGCGGCACTCGAAAAATCAGGAGCCCTTCTGGTGATGATTGTTCGTCCAGTAATGGAACTCCACTCCACTTGATTCATTACAATCGACACCGGACTCAGATTGTCGCACCCAGCCGTAATTACAAATAATCAAAATTCTGCACGAACCTTGTGAGCCTCGTCGGCCGCGATCTTGCTTTTGTCAGCAATCCAGGAGCGGATGTTGCGGACATCCCGTTGAAACGATTGTAATTTCATGGAGTCTGTGAGCGCCGCCTGACGTTCTCTCAGCAGTTTCTTCAGCGCTTCGTGACGACTCAGAATCTGAAGAAGATTGTCCCATGTCACCAGTAGATTGAACGTGATATTGCTGATAATTGATAACACTACAAATAGGTACAATCTCCGAAGATGTTATTTAAAAATAATATTAGATACGCAGTTACCACAATACAGGTGCAAATTCGTGCGGTTCTTATGAGTTTCACTCTGTGTGTGATGCAAAGATATCCCAAATCAATTTTCTACTGCTCACATTCCTACGTGTATAGTATTGATCTTCTTAGCTATGAAAATTTATTAATTACGGAGATGCACGGGCTATTCCACGCAGTTCTTGCGACAATTACGTTCATAAAAGTCACGCGAACTCATCCTAAAACCACATTTAACTTTTATAAGTCCGAATTATATAAAAAGCATGTAATTTTGCCTAAAATCTTGTCAAGCAGAAGAGGACGTAGT
>ATSW01002888.1:0-15147 GCA_000444245.1 Botryllus schlosseri | reverse complement strand
TCACCACACTTCAGATTTTAGGCGTTATACAATTTTCATGAAAATTGAAGTAAAAGTTGTACCGGATTCTTTGCTGGCAGTGTCTTGGAGTGCTTGAGCCAGGCGACGAACGCTTCTACTCTCGACGATCGTCCACAGCATAGGACTTTCCCATGAAGGCGCCGTTTCCGAATCGTCAGCGGGTCCCATATCTCGCATCAATCTGTATTGCATGTGTGAAGATTAGGGCTAAGGTAGAAAATTATCACTCGGGTACAGATCTCACATGCGCAAGGAGCTTAATAACGATGCATTTTGAATGAGAACTCGCTTCCTACCCGGCTGGCACCGGCGGATTTTTTCGAAAAATACTGCTTCACTTTTCAAAACCGTAAAACACAGCGTCATAATCTCAGTCTGACCCTCTCAGACTGCGTATTTATGGTGAAACGCTCTACCATGTATTGATAGTATCAATCGAATTAGTTGAGCAAAACGGTCACTCATGGCTTGTTCGATAAAAGCCATCTCTGTCGCAGTGAATAGTACGTATTTATTCGCACTACGCATACATTGTGGTCTCTATAAGAAAGTAACCAAAGCAGGTACATTTTTACAACAAGGTTATCTCGTCTTCTTGATTATATACACGCTCAGTTCGTTTGCTCTTGTCTAGCTTCGTGGCGTAGTTGGTTAGGTGTTGAAATTCTGAATCCAACGATATATTACTTGATGGTTTTGCATCATATTGAGGTCGTGTTTTACAGTTTTGAAAAGTGGAGCAAATTTTACCGAAAAACCTGCCAGTACCAGCCGGTTAATGCCACAATATGGAATTTTGAATGAGATTAAAATATAAATATACCTCGTCACAGGAGCATTTTTTACGCGATCCGCGTCTCTTTCGGCCTCGTGTGCTATCGCCAGTTCCTCCTCGATGTTTGAAAAAACGGGACGGAGATATTCGCAGAGAAATCTCGATTCCCAAGTTTTGCGGTTTTCCATCGTTGTCCAATTTTCCATAGGTCGTCCACGAACCTAGCAGAGACAGGCGATGACTTGGACGGCATGGTTTTGGGGGGTTTGCATCAGATGTCGATTTACAAATATTTTGAAGGAGGAAGGACTTGGAGAGGAACTTTCTGATAATTTTCAGTTTTCTTGCACCTTCGGAATAGATTTCAGTCATTGCATGATTTGGACTTGAATTTGGACATAGGACTGAATCTCGATTTGTATTTTCTGTAAAATTCTGTTTTTGATAACCTGTATAGTACAATAGCTGTTACGGTGCTTATGGCGTTAGCGCTTATGCATGATTCATTCCATTTCTTCTGTTTATTTGATTGTTATGGTGTCCAATTGCCAATCATAGCGTGAACAGCTGTGTCTTTTTCACTGCATAGGTGATTGCTTATTTAGCTCATTTTTGTTCATGTAATACGTTGCAATACGGCTGATGGGAGGAGATAAGCATAGCTGTAAATCTTAGTGTATGGGCCAACCTACCATCCGTACCTGCTATTCGTCTGTGCCTACAATTTCTACAACTAGTACGTAACCAGCCCTTCGTTCCTGTACCTACATTTCTATTGAAAGACTGCATTCGATTTATAAAGGTGATTGATTTCATCACAATTTGGACAGGGTTCTGTGCCTTTAGTCGCCAAATGATTATTTTGTGTGCCGTGCAGAAATGTGATACTAATTACTACATGTCTCTGTCTTCATAGGAAAACCAGACAACAGCGTACAGTATGTAAACCGATGATCAAATAGCAACAACCAACAGTTTATAAGCACTGTAAAACAGCGATTGATATTAGAGTGATTTGGAATGACACCCTGCCAAACTATTGTAAATTCTCATACCAGGTCAGGCATTCGCAACATGACGCGAATCAAAAGAAGGGCAGCTTCATCAGCGTTTCTTGCAAGGCCTCGCGCAAGTTCCTGAATGTTATCATCTAGCTGTCTCACTAGAAATGCATGGAGTTCTGCGATGTTCCCGAATCCAAGATATCTGCAGAGAATATTCGAACGATCATGGTTAATGCAAAATCTGCAAGTCAGGGTATCATTTTAGGCCAGAACTCATCAGCAGGGGTCAAGATAGGCAAAGCAAAAAGCATCAATAACTAAATTGCACCATAAAATATCACTTTTCGATGCTATAGCGGTGCATCAAAATAAGCACGGCGGGCACCAGTACGTAAAGGTATAGAATGGCACATTGCTAAAGTGCCACACTAAACCAGAGATTCTAAAACTGTTGTTTGTCTGAGTATCCTGGATATACGGTGAATCTGTGAATTGATATAGTCAGCGATTAGCAAGTAGATGATCCTGTCACCAAAAATTAGGATTTCCGGCCGCATTCAGCTGACTTTGGAAGCCATGAATAACAGCTCTTATATGTGGATTTAGCATATGGACTATTTCCCTATTGTCACTGACATGATGCCACCAGATTTATTACCAGGGTGGGTATTTTTATATTATATTTAAAATTGAAGCAACTCATGGTTAGGTGGGCAACGCTTTGAACCAAAAGTGTCAGCAACCCCTTTTAATCGCTATAAGTAGTATTGTGATCTATGTGTATGTAATTTTGACATACATATCAATTCAGTTATGGAGCTCTCTAATATTTTTGTCAAATATATACATATTTACATTCATACGTTCATGTCATGAGTGAACAAGGTGCAAGGGTGCCGAGATTGTTACAACTTTAGGGGTTCACTAAAGCCAAAAAGATTGAAGAACACTGCTTCATCTTACCCTGTCAAATTACCAGTACCAGCCACCGAAGAAACCAGCATCGTTGTATGCAATATGAATTGCGTTGCCGCATTTCCCTGGACTGTCATCCGCTCTGGACCAGTAGAATAACCTCCATTCGCATTTGACATTCTATAACCAGCCTGAGTGTTTTCGTTCATGGAGATCTTCTCATTACCCGTGGCGGAACGATGTTGCTTTCCCCCGATGGTTTCCCCACAGTCCGGACAATTTGCTTCCATTACGGCTTGGGTGCAATCATCGATTGTATACACATGACCTTTCGGACAAGTGTACATCGCGTTCGTTATCAAGCCTCCGTAATTTGATGTTCTCAATTCAACGGGGAAGGAGAAATAATGATGCTCCGGCATTGTAGGCAGATATCTGTCTTGCATCGCGGCAGGGTTGTGCAGAATTTCATTGAAGCCTCGAATTGGAACGTTTCTAGCGTCAGTCAAGCAGGACACAATGATCATGCAAGTTTGGTACAACAGTTTGGCTCGATGATTTAAGCGACAATTTGCAAAAATTGCTCTTCTCAATCTCTGCTCTTCGATAGTGCAAAATCGGAAAAAGTCTGCGAAATCCCGACACTTGTGTCGAAGCACGCCAGACGCAGCACAGCGGACTTCGCTTTCTTTCTCATTCATCCATGAAATGACCGCCAGAGCGTGAGGTAATCGATTACCGTGATGATCAAGATAACCAGCAATCGCTGCTTCTACGTCTTCAGGATCATTCTGGAGAAGGTATGATTTCATTTCTGTGTACTGGGCACCGAGGAGGACCCAGAAATCGGCGGAACGGTCCCTGATGGCTTGCGCAAGGTTTTGAGGAACAAGAATCTGAGAAAGGAATGTAACTTGTAACTTGCATGCTATATATCTGTGCATTGAGAATTATTTAGAATAAACGACATTTCCAATTAAATCAACCGCGGGCACAATATTGAAGTCCAACTAATAGCTGTCTTTGTAGAAATATCTGTATCGCCAAACATTAGTTGATATCTATCGGTTTCAGTATTGGTGGATTGATATATATGCACCATGGCAGTTCACATCTTGCATGAAAATGCTGAAATTGTGTCTCCTAAACTACAATTATCGCTGTTGGAGTTTCCTAGTCAGCTGTGGCTTAATGGTGAATAAATGAAACCTATACTGATGTATTTTTAAATTATGGCAACTAATCAAAGTTCTAGTTGAATTATGTGACATTCTAATTTTGACAGATGATTTCAATATCTGTTACACTCGCAAATACTTCTGAAATCAAAGTTTTCATGGTTTGCAACTTCTGCGCCAAGTGGCAACAATCTGTTTTATTTACACAAAAATGAGCCCACAGTGTTTAATCCCGACGCGTGTCATTAAAACAATCGGTTTACTGTTATCAATCACGTCAACGCATACCTTATAATCGTCATGTTGCAGAAGCTGTTTGATCCATTGCAATCCAATATTTTTCGCTCCGTATTTCAGCAGGTATTCTTGGACTACCTCAGGGGCATTTTCCAAGTAGTTCAAACAGTCTTTAATAAATGGAGAGATATCCGGTTGAATCTCGGAGGCTTGGACTGTTTTGCCTGCGAGGTTTTTGATCAACTCTGCAAAACGACGCAATGCGCACCGTACCATCGAAACTTCCTGAATGATTTTTAAAGTTACACCCTCATCGTTGTTTTCCAAATATCTTTGAGAAATTCGTAATTGCTTGTGGTAGAATCCGATGGCTTGCTCGTCGCTCAATGTTTCGATCTTCCTCAAAGTGTTCTGTGCGAATGAATTGATTGCAACAGCGACCAACGAATCAAACGCCGCTCCCTTGACGTTTTGCAGATAGTGATTTATCTCGAAAGTTACAAATTCTTTGTTGTAATCCAGCAATAATTTCAAAATGCAGCTCCTGAAATTGATATTCATATCAAAACCAACCGGGTCCAGTTCAGGGCGGTCTGCACTGTCTTGTACGATGAGGTCTTTTATGATCTGCTTCAATTGCAATTCCATTTGTGACATTACCGTGTTTTGGGGATCAAGACAAAATCTCTTCAGAAATTCCAGAAAGAAACCGTTGCAATTTCGCTTCATTTGAAACAAAATGCTTCGCTCGTATTCGTTCAGCTGCTTCGGCATTGCAACAAAATCCTGTCCCACTTCCGCATTGCAAATCTGACATTTCAGGGTATCGTTGTTACGAGCCATAAGTGACTGCCGAATGCAGTTTTCACACCCGAAATGTTGGCACGGCAAAAATGTCGGAACTTTCACAATTTTTTCACATATTTTGCAGACGGATTTCCTCCATCCTGTCAGCAAATGTAGCTCGATATCGAGAGAGCACCTTTTCAGAACGTTCACCACAATGCGTAAAAATCGCATGCTGCGCGGGTCGCATTTCTCGGAGCCTTTCCAAAATAGTTGAGCTTGGTGAGAGATGGTTTTGACAAAGTTTTTGAACATCTCGTTATCGACGTGAGCTGGAGGCAGCAATTGCATGAGCAGCGTATCCAAGAGACACAGCGGGATCCAATCTTTATCGATGTCTTTGAGAAAAACACAACTTTCCTCATCGTGCGTAACCATGTCGTAAAGCACTCTTGCTTCTCTTGCTAAATCAATCCATTCCACACATACGTTTGGATCAATAATATTATTCGCTTTTTGTTTAAGCAAGGCAACGACGTCTTTAAACGCGAGAATGTGAATTTGGAAGATATTATTCTCCGATTGTTTTTTCATCCATTGCCGACTGTTTTGTAGCACTTGCGGGCACCGACGCAGTACCTCGGCCAAAATCTCCAGTTTTTGAGAGAAACCTTTGAAGGTGACGTACATCACCGGGATTTCGTCCCCTTCTTTGAAATCGTTGCTCTGACGGCGTTCGCGGAATGTTGCCAACGAGAATTCGAAAACCACTTCCGAAACAAGCTGTAGTTCGTCGAGAGAATCCGTGCCGCATTTGTACAAGTCGCTGACGAGATCGGACACGAATCCTTTCATCACAGTGACTTTTTCCAACACCAAAGACTGCGTAACGATATGACGCATGTTGAACTCGCGAAATGATTCCGCGATACTGTCTTGCGTAATGTCCGATCTCAGATTCGTCAATATTTCCCACTGCGACTCAGAGTCGATTACGACAAAACTGAACGGCAAACTGCACCCAATCAGGGAGTTCCGACCTCTTTTCACAATGTATTGTGATTTTCCCATCCCATCAACCCATGGTACTTGCAATCCTGCAAACATTCCAATCCACAGTTCCATTTTCCAAGGAGTGACACTCGGTTGCGATATAATATCAAGATTATTGTTACGATCGATGATAGATACAATGTAAGCGAGAATTCTTGATACGTTACTTTTTAATCCGAGCCACAAAGCTTTCCTGAATGTACCAGCATCTTGTAAGACTTCTGCGTTTTCGGCTCGCCTCACAATCCAAGACATTCCCTCGCGAAACGGTCCGACAAAAGCTTCAGTTACCTTGGTCATGATGATTTTACGAAAATGCCTGCCAAGGTCAGTTTCCTCACGGCACAGATTTATCAGGATTTCGAGTCTTTGAAGATTACGCTGTTCGCAGAATGGATCGCGAATTATCGCCACACATTCAGGAATGCTTTCCACCAGCAAACTCTCGATTTGAATCAAAGATTCTGACCCGGATTCGTTATCCAAGTTTAACAGCGCGCTTTCAAACACGTCGCGCAGAGATTTCTGCAAAAATCGACCGGCTGGAGATATGCGTTCGTCTGAATGTCGCAGTTCGTCCACGTGAATGATCGAGGACTCACGAGTGTGCTGTAGAACCAACGTGTTGACGTTCTCCTTCACTAAGCCTCGTCGTTCAGTCGACAGCAAAACACACACGGTCACGTTAATACCGTTGTTCCGAGAGCGCTCTCGAAAATCGCGTATCCTGTTCATCAAGCAGTATCTCGCGCATGAGATCAATGACCCGTGCAGTTGTGCTTGTGCGCACTGCACCAGCAGTATCAACGGGGTCTCTGTGTTTTTGTTACACTTTTCAAAAAATCGGTCCAAACGGTTCACATATTCCTGCTGGGTGTGGAATTGCTCAAGAGGAACCAAAGTGATGCTTCTTTTTGGCAGCTCTAAAACCAGCTCCAACACCTCCTTATCTTTCTCCCACAGAGCGCCGGAAAACGAAGTAATCTCCAGCACGGACAATCTGTCGTTTTGCGATAACGTATCTCTCAGCACGTCGGCGAGACTTTCGTGTTTCTGCTTCTCAAAGTATACATCCCAAATCCAATCGATTTCGGCCTCACTGAGAGGCGAGCCGCGGAGACGGAAAATGGCGTCCATCGTACAGCTTTGCAGCAGTATTTCTTTGAACGACTCAGACTTGTCGCATTGCGACGTAAATACAACAGAACCTGGCGTGTCGTCGTGATACCCGATAAATACATGCTGGCGGGTGAAAGGGCTTTGACGCGGACCGAAGTTTCTTGCCCATTCTTGTAGTTCGAACGAGCAAGCCTTTTCACGTTCACAGAGCAGGCTTTCGGAGGTGATGCTTTTCAAGCCGATTGATCAAAGGAATCGGATATTCCCGAAACACGACCTCCTTTTTCTCAATAATTATCAACCGAAAATCGTTGGAAATGCGGCATTTCACCCGATGACCGCCAAGACCCAAGTCGACAAAGTTCTGCTTTCCCATCGTCACAAAATGCATTCAGAGCGTCGTACAGCGACTCGTGAATGTTGGCCATGTTCAAAAGCACGACGGTTTTCCCCGTCTCCATGCACGCCTTGATTTTGTTGATGTTCCTACAGATTTCCGTGTAGCTGTGATCGCCGGGAAAACCGGATCCAAACACCACCTGCAATCCGTTGGAGTATTCTTTCACGCAACTCTCCAACAGGCTGACAACGGAAAATTGGTTTGCTAGCAGTAGCAGGAATCGACTTTTTGATTCACTTAAATTGTCGCGGATCACTGTTTGAATCGGGACCGTGTCATTCGTGACACTTACATTTTCAGAATGGAAACATTTTCGCACCCGTTGTAGGAAGGTTTGTATCACCTGTTCCTTGCTGCCGCCAAAATTTCTCGATACAGCATACAGAACTTCGTTAAACGATACTTCTTCTGCTTGGCACCGTGTGCATATCATTTTCATCAAACTGTAATAATCTCTCAAACCAAAATACTCCACAGTTTGATCCGTGTACACGTCGACGTAAGTCTTTGTGAGCTCTCCGAAAAGCCGCTCGTTGTTGTTCCACAGAGAATTGTTATCCTGAAATATCTCTTTCCCGGTTCCTCTCAAGTCCAATTCTTCGGGCTTGTTGCGCGTCAGAAAGATGCCACGGTTCATTTTCGCCGGATCGAGGGCCCAGTTTGAAATGCCGATGAAGCCGACCCGGTCCGAGTCAGCCTGGTTCACGGTCGATAGATCGGCGCTGCGTCGTTCCAAAAGTGGATGAAGAATCTACGAAAGAGAGTACGTAAGTGCGATTATTCAATAAAAAACAAAGTGACGAAAGTAGCGTGATTGTTCAAGGTGACTGTCGCAAAGATAGGAGTTTCTCAAGTGGATAAACAGTCTTTGCAACGATGTTACATTCCCTAGCTTTCAGCGGCATATCTCTCTTCATGACCATGATATCACGTAGCGTCAGAACTAACGCTTGACTGATATAAGAATTTTGAGCCTACTCATATCGTAAATATAACCTGACTTTTACGATGAAGCCGCTGTTTTTGCCAAACTTTTTTCAATTTCCAAGCATAACTTGTAAGGATTGGCAGTTATCTGAAAATTGTATCCTATATAGACTTTGTTCATTTGCAATCAACTCTTGCTGAGCATGAAACTAGCACTTGTAGTCCAATAGGTGTTTGAGGTAGTTCAGGAAACGCAAGTAGAATGAACGGCTATGGTCCTCATAAATCAATCAAACAATACTGAAAACAGTTATAGGAGAATGATATCATGGGATGGGATAGGATGAACTGGAGTTAGCTGGTACCAATATTTCTACGGTGACAGCAATCGGTCAGGCTCTAGTCGAGACACATACAATGCAGTGCAAGATACTATTCTTTGTACAGGAAATAAAGTCATCGACTTCCTTCATCAATACCTTCAAAGGCATGTTTGGAGAATCTTCCGCCAAGCCAATTTCATCCAGCACTACCACCGCGGTGTAGGCGTCTAGATTTTGTTTCTTCTGAAGCTGAGCACATTGGTTGAATACCTTCTGGATGCCGGCCGCATCGGTCAATGCACTGCATTGATATGACAGGATGTGAATCTGAAAGCGCAAGGATCGATGAATCGAGGATTTGAAATAGTGGATTCACAATAAAACAACGGGGACAAAGGAGAAGCCACAAAGTAGTCCTACCACGTTTTCCAAGCATTCAAATGTAGTATTTTCTGCTACATAGCATGACCATGATGCATTTTTGAATTGCTATTGGGCGTTCTACACTGCAGTCTCAGCAGTAGATCTTGGAAGGGTTATTTACCGCTAAAAGTACACGATGACACATTAGATGATTTACCTGCTTCAAAGTCTGATATAACTTCGCATGAGAAGTTTGTCCTTGCATGTTATTGGTGACTATGGTTTTCGCAAGCGATTTCGAACTTCCCGGCTTGCCCACAAGAAACAAAGGAATCTTCATGTCCGTGCAGATTGCCATCATGAACACGTTCTCCCGCAGAGCGTGATTACGAGCGATATTCCGACCGACACGCACGTTACGCAAAAAGGCCAATTGGCAACACGTGATTTCGATATCGACGCGATTCGCATCCACCTCTTTATCAGTAATGTACCGTGATACGTAGTTTCGGAACTGTGCTCTTTCGTCCAGCGATGCGTGATAGCAGACACCTACCGTCAGGATGACAGCGCGTGCCACATCACCGATGGCCGTTTCGACGTGGTATTTTTCAGATAATTCCTCTAGCATCAACGGGTAAATGATAGCGCGTTTTTTCCAAAACCACTCAAATGTAATGATGCATCTTTCAACGTCGCGCAGACTGACGTACCTGGGACAGGGAATTGTTTTGATGTGTTGTGCAGACGTGTACAAACTACCCATCTAGTTGATTGACAGTCGACTAACTACTGGATTCGGAGAAGTTCTGGTTCTAGATCTAGTTCTAGTTGCTCATCATGTCATAATTTGGTGGAATTTGTGATACCCGTGCTCTGTTGTGTGACGTCATTGCTGTCATTAAGGTTGTTAGTTCAAGTTCTAGTTCCGAGTTTTGAAAAGTGAGCAGTTCTAGGTCTAGTTCTACTTGCGCATTTTGAAAATTCAAACGTTTGTACAAGGCATGATCTCAAATAACCTGTGAACAATCTTCTACCTCAGAGACACAAAGTAGTTAAAAAGAAACATTTGCATCTATCACACTGTCTTAAATGGATAATTCAAGACAGATCAAAGTAGCCTCGAACAGTGAACAGACACGTCTTTTGGAAATACAACGTAAACGCATTTTCACCTGCATTCGTTCGTTTGATTCTTCATGTAATGCTGGCACTTGGAAAAAACCATGTATAGAAGCTGGTTGTCTTCCAATCGCAACCTCAACTGAGCACACAGCTTCTTCGTCATCTGCTGGATGTAGATCAATTCCGCCTCGTCGTTGAGCTGTCCGAAATCCCACACAAACGGCTGCATGCTCGGAGGAAGTGCGACCACCCGGTACACAAGACTACGCACTGGGATATCGCCGAAAAGATGGGCGGTTTTGTCGGCGCGAACGCGATACCCGAGTCCGGAATCCTCCAGTTTTTGAAGGGCTTCCTTTGACAGCTTTTTGTATGGATTGCAAGCAGCAACGACCTTCAACTTTGAATCCGCGAAAGATTTGCCGTCTATGCTTTGATCGCACATTACTTCCTTGATAGCGTATATCGCTTCGGTCGTATTGGCTTCGTCACAGAATAAAACAGCATAATCTCTGTTGCAGCGATTTTCCAACGCGATAGCTGTTTCTACTGCGTCGTGAATGTCTCGTACAGTGATCCCTCCATGAATTTTCAAGGTAGTCATGTTTGGTAACGCTTCCCGATTACGGCCAGATTTAAGTTTGCTCATGAATTCAACAAGCCTTGTTTTGCCACACCCAGTCTCGCCCATGATAATCACCGGAATCCCGCATTTGAACCGAGTGTAGATCGCAAGAATTTTCAGAACATTATCAGTCGTAAGCTCGTAAGTCGGGTCTGGATCGAATGCTTCGTCGATTCCCAGCACTTGACACATTAGCCGCAATTTCTCCGATCTCGGGTAATCGTCAAAATTGTTGCTCAAGTCGAAGTTGTTTTGAAGCAGCGCGGTGGTCAGTTCGGGAGTAGTGATCTGTTCGATGACTCTGTTGTTTTTATCAAGTAAATTACCTTGCCGATCGAGTTTGACGTTGACAAAAGTCAGCGAGTGTCCGTCCTCGTTAAAAAACACGTACGGATGAAATCCCTCTTCCCATTTACGACGAAGCTGGTGGGCTTGAAACTCTGCGTCGACGGCTACGTCTTTCGCGCTGGTGTCGGAAATCGTCAGCGATGGTGTCGCGAAATCTTGCGCCATCTTGATCATGAAACGCACAGTGAACAGCTTCAATTTCGGCAGGATCTCCCGCACGTGCGGGTTGTTGCAGTAGACGGACTTCTCGCAGTTTTTCAGCTGGTGATTTAGAAAGCTGCAGAAATGCCGCAGCTGTGCCCAGGAAGGGTTGACGATGGAGCAGTGTCCGAGCAGGACTTCGATGCATTGGATTTTATTGCCTGTATCGAAAAATGCTACAAGGTTAATGTGTCCGTTTACTTCTATCCAGAGGTCATCAGTAGCAATGAAGTACTCATACCTGCATAACTTGCTCAAGTGATTTTGTTTTGAGAAGTTGCACTTCTACATATGTATTTTAAGGCAAAAATACTCACTCTCTACATGTCAGAAAGTAGTTTCAGAATACATTTGCATCCCGTATATATATGAAATTGTCATAACAACCGGTCGAAAAAGACCATGTATCAAGGTAACTGAATAAACTCAATATATTTTCTAGAAACGCAGCCATTTGTATTGTCATTAGTGATTTTGCGTTAGCCGAGAAGATGCATCCTGCAATTACCATGATAGCTGTATCCCATTTACTGCTAACAGTAGGTGACCTCTCCGACAAGTCTACATTAAACAGTTGGTTCGTGGTACTATAATGACCAAATGTTTACTGTCATTGTGCGAGGCAGATCCTTGTTTCATTTGAAAGCCCTAGAATCTGTATAACTTACAAATTTCCCATTAGTGCGTTCTAATTCGTGTTTGTTATTGTTTGGTTTCAAAATGCTATGTTACTATTACCGTACACTTCAAGTTTGTTATTGTTGCCATTGTTACATTGCGGACTTCATGGTATGTAATTTCTGATTGTTGCGTCATACTTCGCCTTTCTGGTTTCGCTTTTCATTCTGTTTAAATCCCTTCAGTGTGCCGTTAACTCTTGAAAAGAGGCACCCGAAAAGTCTTCGAGTTGAATAAATATTTTACTACAATGGATGTTGTATTGAAAGTCTACGTTATGAAAATACTTGGATAGGCTACATTTCTGACCTTAATTTTCTACTTCTCTAAGTATTTTTGTCGTAGAAATCGCTACTTCTACTTGTACTCAAGTAGAGACATGGATTGAAAAGCCAGTGACACTTGCATCTAGCTATTACGTCATTATTCGATGGATACAATGCAGCTAGATGCAAGTTTTTAAAATTCTACATTCGTTGCCGATTGCCCCTGAAGTTCAGGTTTCAATATATTTATACTATGAATATATTACTAACTATAACTAACTAATAAAACAACAAAGATTATTACCATCTGGCTTTGAATACTCAAAATCATCGAAATCCATGTTGTTTTGGTATCTGAACAAGTATTGGTAGGGTCTCTGGAAAGTTTCCGACTGGAATTCGTTTTCATCCATTCCCGGATGCCGATTGTGATTGTTTTGCCGAGCCAGGTCCAATATTTCCCGTGGCGCAATACATTTGGTCCGCGGGAGGAGATTCAAAATGTGCCGATCAGAGAAACGGTTCTGGCAAACACAAGATTTTATATGTTTAGAATTTGATTTCAGTCTTCTATTAATATGGAATAATCCGATCAATCATGGGCCTCAAACCCTGTTCAATTCCTAAAGTGATGATAACACTGAAAGCACTGATAGAGCAAGAGCTTTTAGGGTATCAGAAAACACATTCCAGGAAGGCTTCAGACAAAATACAATGGTTCCATCGTTTTTACAGTTTTTAGTAAGAAACACGCCTCAGAATATTCTGAATCCTGCATCTCTGTATCTTTACTGTATTCCAATATTCCATTCCATAAGGGAGGGAAAATCCAGTTCCAACTTTATTATGATGTAATTGCAGTGCTTCTGTTATTTTTTGTCATTTGAAGAGCTTCTTAGAGCTACAGAACTTCAACATACAACTGAATAGTATTGTATAGCTGAGTCAACAAAAGGAGTTTGTGTACCATCTAAAAATGATACTTTGATTGAACGCTCTTCCATTCTCTACTAATTGCTGATGAGTGTCAGCCGAAAATATTCGGGTTCATTTCAATATGAATATAAGCCTACTATTCAATTTTTTTCATTTACAGCAGGCTACTCTCGAAAATCGGAAGCCAGTAGCAGTATTAAGTGATACACCAACAGAATAAAACAATTCAGCCTCAAGATTGGTTAAATCAGAAAAATTGGGGGAGTGAATGGCAGGAAATAAAAATTTGGTTTTCACGAGAGATCCATGAGATGCCGACCGCTTGTTTAGCATCTTGATGCTTGACCTAGCCTGCTAAAAGCAGTCACCCACTTTATGTAGTACCGTAATTTTCCGAATATAGTGCGCCCCCATGTATAATACGCACCCTTAAAATGACGTGTATATTCTGGGAAAAAGCCTGTACCCATGTATAGTACGCACCCTGCATTCGCAGTACATGAGTACATGAATAGTTGCGGTTTAGTATTCGATGTTGTTCTGTTTTGCGATGTCACTGTCGAACAATCGTGACATAACCATCGCTAATCATAATACAATTAACGGCATTGTCTCTATACGAGAGTAGATAGTAGCCAAAGCCTGCGAGGCCGGCCACGCGATAGTTCAGGCTAGCGACATACGACATCTTGCTCACGAGGCCTAGCCTATTAAAATTACCGATGCGATTGCTCAGGTCAACGGTTATGTCGGGCACACCAGTCCTGTTGGAGATGCGACTGATTACGCAGGCACATGACCTCTTGTATATGCGATTGTTAAGGCCTGTCGTTGACGCGATTGTTAAGGCCTGTCGTTGACGCAAACGCTTGTAGCGATCAGCGACCTAATTTCGCTCGCGTACAAACGGCAAACTAACTCGGCAGGAGACCGCGTGCTGTGCAGACACTATCATTAATTGGCAACTCGCTTTTCGTTAATTGGAAACTCGCTTCTCTATTTGGCAGCGCGTTACACTCTATAATACGAATTACGCGTTACACTCTATAATACGAATTACGCGGTCACGACGGCTAGAGGTGATGCGCGATTGGAAACAAACACGAAGAAAGGTGTGATTTCAAGTTTGTGATCGAGGGAGATTTTTTCAAGGCTTGCTGTACCCATGTAAAATACGCACCCCCCTATTTTAGGTCGAAAAATCGGTAAAATTTTGCGCATTATACATGGAAAATTACGGTAGTGCCATACATGAGTCAGCCACACATAACCACTAACTAGCCACGGCTGATAAAATGAGGTTGGATTAGATCAGAGTTAGTAAAATTCCATACAAAATCGATGCAAATTCAATTTAGCTGATATAGATAAAACATACGATTATTTAGATTTTAATTTCCTCTCATAAATCAGCCATCAAGTGCCTGATGTTAGTTTGAGGCAATCCATGCAGACCATGTCTAGAATCAAACATTTCACCTTGCCACTTCGCTGCAAGTTAGTAATCTCAACAAGGTACAGATGATTATCGTGACGACGCCACACTTTACCATCAGACCCTTCGATGCTTCCAAGTACAAATAGATTAAAGAGGAAAGATTCGATCCCGCATTGAACCTGAAAATAAATGGCATAAAAACTGCAGGAAAGCGACTCGAGCCACCAGCGTCAATCCCACCGCAGGAGTGATATCCAAGTGGACGAGTATTGTGTCGTTGTTGATAACTTTGTCGGTGGGAGACATCTTTTCAATGACGCTGTCGAGATGAAGTTTATTTTCCAGAAGTCGAATCGTCACGTGACGGTGACGAACGTTGCGTTTCATGAGATCTTCTCGCTTTCTTTGGACGTATAGCGATTTTCCTGT
>ATSW01002886.1:0-17221 GCA_000444245.1 Botryllus schlosseri | reverse complement strand
GACAGTCGACGAGCATGTCCACATTCAAGTCGAAATACAAGCAATTACTATATACTGAATAAATACTAGTCCATCCTCAAGATTTCCTGACCACGACCTGACCTATCGATCTCGCCTTCCATGACATGCCACCCCATTTTTGTCGCTTTCTTTTTTCTATACCATCTTCTTTACTTTTCATTCAGTGTGCATCCCTCCTCTTTACATCGCCTAGGTCAGGGTGGATATCTGATCTCAAAGACTACTCCTGGTCGCTTCGACACCTTCCTATCTTTTCATTGTATCGCATTTTGTGGTGTATTGGACAGATAAATTTGCTAATAAACCAATGATGATGATGATGCTGATGATGATGATAGTTTCAAATAGTAACTTATGTATTGATGTTTGGTTCTTCTTAGTTAAACGCAGTTTGACCGTTGCTGCTTGGCGAGCAGTATAGGCCTATGTAGAAGGTACGTACGTACAGTCGTACACCGGTCAAATATTTCAAATTTTGTACTCGTCAAATAAAACATTACGATTTCCACAACGAGGCATTAAAATCAACAGTTTATAATACATATATCACAATCGAGCCGTTCTTTGCCATTTCTCGTAACGACAGCTTACAGTATCTGTATTAAATATAAGGAAGAATTTCATCTTAACTTTATCTTATTCTCATATGACTCTACTTGCAACGGACGCCAATCGTTATTTCGCAATTCTTTACTCAACATTTGGACCTGCTGCCGTAGCCAACCGCTTATAAACCATGTTAACGAGGGTGGTGCTAGCAACAATTCGTCTCCCACTCCAAAAGTTGATCCTAAACCCCCATAGGGCGGTCAATTTTCAAGTTGAAGAATGAATTTAGTCAATAATATTGAATTGAATGGTATATTCATATTGAAATGAACCCGAATATTTTCGGCTGACACTTGTTAAGGGTAATCGAGTGTCAGCCGAAAGTATTCGGGTTCATTTCAATATGAATACACTATTCAATTCTATATTGAAGTTCTGTACCTTCAAGAAGCTGTTCAATAATATTAGTAATTACATCATATTACTACCTGGTATTCATTTTTAATCCTATCTCATCCCCCGATGATCACATCTGCATATAGAGCTGGGGGCACGAATTCATAATTAAAACATCTGGTATGTTGTTATAATTACTTTATTGCATGTTGTTAATTCGTGACCTACGATCTGTCGTATAATCAAAAGATAATGTAGTCGCCCAAACGTAGCAGACAAAGAAAAACTTCAGTGAGACGCACACACACAAATTTACATGTCTTTACTTCTCTGTGGTTGCCCCGGGTAGTATCTGTATTGTGGGGCCAGATTGGAAGGCCAAGACTATAAGTCACGCCCACCCAGCGTGGCTATTGACCTACAGTTTCGGCCGAGGACTTTCTTTACTAGCACACTTCGTGGAGCCGCATGTTGGCCGAAACTGGATATGTTTTTGGTGTGTCGTGGCGCGATTAATGACCAGCACCGAAATGCATATTCCTATAAATCAGGCATGCTTTTTTTCTTGAGGGGAAGAGGTAGGCCTATGCATTTCAATATCAAGCTATCTAGAGATATTT
The DNA here is from genome assembly GCA_000444245.1 of Botryllus schlosseri. Taxonomy (NCBI): domain Eukaryota; kingdom Metazoa; phylum Chordata; class Ascidiacea; order Stolidobranchia; family Styelidae; genus Botryllus; species Botryllus schlosseri. Next base: position 15,635 of record ATSW01002886.1, on the reverse strand, counting down.
AAATAGCGAAGTTAGAAGAATTTTTTAAATTCATCAAATCTCTCGAAATTCCTCTATAATTTATGTTGGTTTACGAAATACTTTCGAGTCCCCTTCGAGCTCGCTCCCCACCTTATTGGGGAGTTTGAGGCGGCAGTTACGGACCTAGAAAGAATGCAAATCGTTGGGTGCGATAAATCGACCCCTATAAAGTTAGACTTTTGGTACATTATGACGTAACAAGCAAACGAAGCATCATTCATACAGGAAGTTGTGATCTTATTATGCCTTTTCATCACAATCCTCATATTGTCTTCCAATACATCTTGCAAAATTATAGTTCTAAGCAAAATAAATGTAATCGTGAGTAATCGTGATTACTTTTCCAATGTAATCGTAATCGACTACTTCCTGATTTTGCTGTAATCGTAATCGCGGCATTCAGAAGTAATCGTAATCGCAATCGATTACATTCATGAAGTAATCACCCCATGTCTGATCGCAAGTTGTTGCTACTGTAACCTTTGGATTCTATCGCTCCATCGCTATGAACCATTATGCGAAGGTCTGTCAGGCCAGCACAGACTTGGTAATTATGGAGGCTGATTTGAGGCTACTGCCACGGGAGCTCCCGATAAGCCAAAGCATTGCTTCGTTGACATCATGCTGTCCCGCTGTTTAAACTTTCAAGGCCGGGATTATTAACCTGAGACCGTGGACTAGTTTTAAGGGGTCCATGCAAGCCCATGTTGAATGTACAACTATATGTTATAAAACTACAGTGTACTGATCTGTCGTTTTTATGAACATTACTAATTGCGCACCAACTGATAATAGTATCGTGCTAGTGTGATTAGGTCTGGGCGAAAGTGATGACCTTTTTAGCCATCACCTTCCTAAAGACATTGCGGATCCGCACTAGAAAAGTTTGAGGATCGCTGGCTTTGAAGGCAATTTGGTGCTTTCGATTGATGTGTAGAAATTATTCACTGTTTTCAGTTCGGGACTGATATATGAAGGCCATGGGGGTTCACTTATTTATGAAAGTTGTGTTTTTCCACCTACCATCTAACGTAGGCTCTTCTTTTTTCTCCTGTACTAGTGTTGTTGTGAAGATATCAAGTTGATATGGAATGTATTTTTCAAATTACCATCACTAATTATAAGCTGTACTTGAAATATGTCACGTTTTCATAAGGGCAGAAAATATCAGTTTATTGCCAAAAATCTATTATAGCGTTCGCACTCTACTTATTATCATTGTTTGTCTCGCAATATACCTCCTCGTTATTACGCACGAGATTTCTGATAAAGGGTGCGACATTGTCGCCTCTGCCGCAATGACAATTTTGCGGCGTTTCCGCTATTTTGCGTTGCGATTTGATTTGCGAATACGGTCGATAATGGGCCGAAGATACGCACCATAACTGTGAAGGTATTTCTATACCTGCCATTAGTATTATGTTTCGTCCTTATCAGATATAATATTCACCGCGGTATGTGTGCATTGTGCGACGCTGTTTTTGGAACACTGCTTCAATTTGTAATGCTTTCCGATTATGTTATTACACTTGACGAGGCCAGCGTTGGCCTGTTTTGGCTGTTTTAGCTACTTAAATCTTGCAGTTACGTGCTATCAAGTTTCATTAGGCTTGTTTCGCGAAGATTATGAGGTCGTGCGTGCCTGGTGGCCTCTTAAGGCATTGCGAAACGGGCTTGTTTTGGACTTTGTGTTCTTAGGGAGAAATGTAAGCCGGAGTTCCGTACTACATGTTACGCGAATCGATGAATTAGCGCGTGTACTTGAGCTGGGTTGTATCGTATTTTCATCCCACTTAACCTTCGATAAGGCTGCGCTCAAGTGGAGGGTTTCCGTCGAACTTATTGGCTATATCGGTTACATTCTCTTGGTTGCGTAGCGAAAAACGAAACGGCCTGCCGTATGGATGCGGGATATAACTTGTTCGACGCGCATTCCCCGAACCCGGCCCTGATTCGATGATTGCGGTAATTCGACACCTAGCTAGACGAACCGTGTCCTAATTGCGTTTTTTTTTAAATAAAACAGTCAGCTGTATTCCCAAAAATAGCATACAGCTGACTTCGAAAATTAGCAATGATCAACGAGTTTGGGACGTAATGAATATGACGTCATACACGTATCAAAACCAGAGGTGATCAAAGTAGTCAAGAAAGCTACTCAAGTAGAAGTAGAAGTAGCGACGAAAAAATATACTCAAGTACAAGTAGAAGTACTTCTTTCATAAGCAACCTAAAACTACTTGAAGTAGAAGTAGAATTGACTGACTTTAAAAGTACTCAAGTAAGTAAGTAGTTGTGAAAACGATCCTGATTGGATGGAATATAAAAAGGTGCAAATTGAGCTATGTGATAGGTAACGAGCTTGATTCATATTGATGCATAACAGCAGGTATCCGATTTTCGATAGCATAAGCATTCGTCCACATCATGGGATGAAAATGATAGTATTTGATAAGGAAATGCGATGCTACTCCTCTGTTTTCTTGAACAGCACGTTTTGAAAAATAGCATGGTATGGCGCCATGCCCCATATTAAAAGGCCCGTAGTTTAGTCGAAGAGCAATACGGAGAAGTTTTATAGGATACGGTGTAAACACTTTGCGCGATTAGTAAACGTTAATAAAAAATATGGTGGACCGTAAAAATGCCATATTGTGTAGCTTTATTTCCAAAAATGAAAAGCATTACTGCACTTGCTTTTATACTTCAACATGTATGTTATCCGGACAAAAGAACTGATATTAATTATAACTCGGAGTATATGATACTGGGAATTGAAAGTAAAATATATAATACTACTTCTAAAAGCAGAATATGTATTTCATGTTTTTAGTCCAGAAAGTTTCAAAGGTGGTATGCTAAAACAGCTCTAAAACTAAAATAAAAGTCAAAGTCCACTCTTCCAGATTAGGACACGCCATGGATATATATGATAGATTACGATATGACAAGAAAATGCTAGATTGCGAAGCATCAGTTTCAAAAGTTATGATGATGATCATCATCATTGGTTTATTAGCAATTTTATCATTTCAATACACCACAAAAAATGCGATACAATGAAAAGACAGGAAGATGTCGAAGCGACAAGGAGCAGTCTATGGAACCTGACACCTACCTTGGCCTAGGCGATGTAAAGAGGAGGCATGCACACTGAATGAAAGTAAAGAAGATAGTATAGAAAAAAGAAAGCGACAATAAATAGGGCGGCATGTCATGGGAAGCGAGATCGATAGGTCAGTCGTGGTCCGGTAATCTTGAGGATGGACTGTATTTATTTAGTAGTAATTGCTTGTATTTCGACTTGAATGTGGACATGCTCGTCGACTGTCGGATGGCCGGCGGGATACTGTTCCACACATCAGGTCCGGCATATTTGATGGAGCGATGATCTTTTCGGTCGATCATATGATATTTGGACGACGTGGACGCGCGTGTGTTGTACTTGTGCGCTTTTGATTACGAGGTAAAGAAGTCATTGAAATATTCGGGGCAACGACCGCAGTGGAACTGATACATAAACTTGGCGATTTCTAGTTTCCGCATATCTTCTATGTTTAGGACGCCGAATCTCTTCAGCAGCGACTTGTTGGATGGGCAGCCAGGCCCCTAGCTATGATTCGGAGTACTTTATGTTGTAGTTTTTGCAGTGGCTTGAGTGCAGTTTTTCTGGCAGCCCCCCAACAGAGGATGCCATAGTGAGCCATATATACTGTGATGAATTATTTCATATGGGCGAAGGGCGACAATGTGGTGTGAACGGAACCACGCCAACCCTCCACCTAAATTATATTCACCGATACTTTCGTGAAATCAAACTGGCCACCCCGCATCCACTGCGCGCGAAGCGCGACGAAAATTCTGTGCTTTACTAAACTTTTATGAAAATTAAATGTTAATACTCCGTGAAAACAGCTCCGAAATTCCTCCTGATTGGAAGATTGAACTACTTCTACTTGACAAACTGAAAATAGCGAAAAGTAAGTAAGTAGATCACCAAATATTAATAAGTAGAAGTAGAAGTAGCGAAAATCAGATCTACTTGAGTAAGTAACAGAAGTAGAGGAAAACTACTTGAGTACTTCGAAAAAGTAGAAGTACTTCGTTACTGACCACCTCTGATCAAAACCCCGTCCGACTGCAATGATACGGGACCTGATAAGAATTGACCTGTCGAAAATACAGATTCAAAATACGCGACTTGGCTCGGACACAGTGCTGGTCAGTAACGAACTCGGGGTATTCAAGTAGGTTGTGTTGCTTCCCTTAGGAAGATGAGAAGATGGTTTCGGTCTGCGATGGCTGAAATCGTAATATATTGTAATGTTGAGGAATAAACATTCATGTCATTTGTCGATCATGCCTTCCGTTATAAGTTGTTCACTTGTCCAGGTAGTGTTTTTACGATGCACTCGGATAATATGTCCGCTTGTTTGTCCCGATTACTTACACCGCGTTTTGAGAGTCTTACCGAAAGTGGCCAAGTCGCATCATATACCACAAAGTCAAGGTCATTTTCAGGCCATCATGTTATGCTGCCGAGGTCGTTGACATATGCAACCCATGTACATTGTACATGTACACAAACATGCGTACGCCGTATCGCTGTTTCAATTTATGTTTAACCGCAATGCAGTTGTTTTTGAGTAATCAGATGGCTCGTCTGATGCCCGCAGTGAATGCCATGCCGATCTTTCTTATTCGCTGGTGCATTTCGTGTTGACTGCGTTTTCCGCCGCTGTTTCGTCACCCCGAATGCGAAGCGAAACAATGCGATATTGTTTGATCGGCGCGGTTTTGTGTAAAGCCGTGTTATCGCTTGTGAAATGATGAAATAATGAACGCATTGTGCGAAGTGTGTGCGCGCATTCGAACATGCCGTTTGTTTGTTTACAGCGAGGTTCGCGTCAACATAAACTTGTTTGAAAGTTGTTCATTTTTTGTATAGGTTTCAAACATGTTCCAAGAAACTGATCAATTTTCTTTCCATCTTAGAATGATATATTATTCTTATAAACTTACACGCGTCAACATAAAGCTGTTTGAAATTTGTTCGTTTAGTACATTTTCCAAGAGTCTAATCGATACTGTTACCACTTTTGAAAAATTTGTAACTCTTATAAACTTACACTGGTGTGTCGGAAGTCCTCGCGATATCGGGACATGCTGATGTTGTTGTCAAGTCACGTGACTGGTTGTAATCTCTTGGCCGCTTTCCTAGTTCTTGAACTTTCGATATTAAATTCATACGAGGTGAAATAACCATGTCATTATGACACGGGATTAAGAATCCTGGCATTCGCCGCGTACTAAGGTTACCTAAATGTTATTTGTAGGATTTCGCGCGTCTTGAAATATATGATGACTCGGCGCTATTTCGCCATTGTTACGGGGTCGGAAAATTACTTCCGTATATGGCGGGTGGTGTTGATCATAATATCTTAATCCCAGATGACGTTGACCAGTGCGCATTCCGCGGATATTTGTCGTTTCTACGACTCGTGCCGACCTACAACGTTGCGGTTAGGGGTGGCGAGCCGAGTTTTCGTAAAATGATATCATCTGCAGCTCACCACGAAGCAATGTTCGCGTGCTTCTCAATTTGTGACTTGTCTGGGGGATGACGCTGCTGCGTTGATGTGTGGTTGTCGATAGTTTTTTTTTCCATTCTGGAAGTCGTATGGATAGTTCAGTAGCCAAGTTAGGTTACGCTCACTTGCAGTACCTTCTTGAGTGTTTATGATTCTAGAATCTAGATTCTAAACTACTACTTAACAGACTTGGATTTTTTTAGGAAAGAGCAGGCCTAGAATAGTTACTTTTTAGGATTCGTTACTTCTACTTGTACCTGGTAGACATTTGCGTTGTTGCTTATACTTATACTTGAGTAGCAAGCCTATCGGGACTATTTTGATTACGGTACCTGTGTTTTTTATCTGCTGGGCACGCCGGTATAGAAACCGAGATGAGTGTGGATTTGGATCTGTATTTAAAAAAATCGTGGGATTATTTTTTTTAGATTTTGGTTTGGGTTTGAATCTATTGGATTCACAATCACAATCTTCGATACACCGGATTTTGATTGTGACAGGGATTGAGTGTAATCATTATGCATTTCCATACGAAATTGCAAATTAATTTTAGTAATTTCAATTGTGACATCACTGAGATGGACTGTCGGATCATTCTGAATAGCATGCGAATTGCAAAATTCCGACAAATTCCGGACCAGGTTTGGATTTCAATATATCAACTCAGTCAGCTCCCGTAAATACGATAAGGAATGAGGCTTTGTGCTTAACAAATTATGTATATCCGAGCTTCTGTTGTCTTGCTTCTGCGAGCGGTACGCCGCGCGTGCGTGACGCTGTCACATTGTTCCCTTCGTGGCTCACTCGCGACAGTTTGTATTGTCGCTTTGAATCGTGGCCTCCTCTCGAATTTCAGCATCACATTACGCTGGCATTGGTATACTTTGATTTCGCCGCGGTATACTAATTACTAGCGCGGTCTGGGTCGGGGTGCCCGGTTTTGCCCAGCCCAAACGCTGGCAGTAAATGTAATTTAGCCGAGGCAGTATGCAGAACCGTGATAGGGCGGTGTTGGTGAATGTTTTGTCAGGGCGGTTTTACTGCCGCGATGCGTGACTACGGCCATTTCGATTGCTTCTATCGGCCGTAAACTAATGTTAATAGCATTGGGCACACCTTCGGCCGGTAATTGCGTCTGCCGGTGACTGGATTAATGATGCGGCCACGGAATGTATTGAGAGTGTGCGTGTTAGTGTGGCGGTTTCGTGTGATTTATAGATATTCTGTAGAGTCGAGCGCTTGATTTAGTACTGGCGTTATTTGGTGTTTTCTGGCAAGGGCCGGTTTACATTTCTAAGGCAAGCATGGTGCGTGGTGATCGTTCATTCAGGTTCTGTTATTTTGGTTCATTGTTGGATTGCCTGGATCGTAGGTTACTGATGTTAAAACTAGGCATGGTGCGACAAGTGTATCCATGCTATCGATTACGGTTACATCGTAAAAATAATCACGATTGATTCCAACATTCATTTTTACTTCCTCGAATTGACTGTTTAAGCCTAACACATATTTTAAGACAATATATAACCAATTAACCATAATAACGATTGACATGAGGCTTCATCATGAAAGCGTGATGCCACTTTCCCATTACATAACAGCACGGCATAACCATTCCACAACTTTATCGCTGACAAATTGTCGTACTTACCACGCAGTGCCAATTTTCGTTTTAGTTACGACCCATGCTAACATGATATAAGCTTGTGACTACCGGTAGACTCAAATGCTGAGTGCATCCCTGATATTGCTAGATATTCAGGGATTTTCACGCCAATTGCAAGTACTCGCCGTGCAGGCGATGTAATGGAAATTGTTTTTCCCGTGTGAGTTTACTGTAGCCACATACGAATCTACAACTAATCGATGGATATACTAATTTCCTGCAGTTGATCGACTAAAATAGATATTCAAAAATGGGAAGGAAAACATGTGAAGAGTTGGGTATTCTATTAATAATTTTAAAATGTATTCGCGGCCGAAACCCAAAATCCTTCCACATGATTGGTATCGGTTTTGTTCATGGTTCTATTTTACGCTCCGTATCACTCGTCTATTAATTTAATATCTCGCCTAAATCCGATGGCTAGCAACCGTCACAGCATACCGATCGCGTATCTCGTATTTAACTGGAAATTTGTACAAATAAGAAGACTCGACCGCCGAACAATTACCGCCGCCATCGACCGCAACCAATAATGTGTTCGTGACGGTTTTGAAGCGATGCGCTATTTACGGTTATATAGCCGGCCTCCTGCGTCGAGATTTTTAATTGGGTTTTATTAATCTACGAAATAAGTGCGGCGCTTACGCTAATCGAGTTAACCGCCGCGAAACGAGATGGTTCGGTTTTTCGTACGCGTGTGGCCGTTTGCAAGATAGGTCACGTGATTTCGTTGCGTCGTGCAGACTCCGGTAATAAATGACACGAATGCGCATAGTCGCATCTTGCCGAGCGGTGTAACCACTTGAAACTGGCTTTGTTTCAGCAGACCAAACCGCTCGTGTTTCAGCCCCAGAGAGGTACACTTCCTGGCCGGGGGTTAGATTTTCAAGTGCCGCCTGGAATAGGCTAAAACCGCAGCGTCCGCCGATCGGAGACTGTCTTGTGTAGAATTTTGCATATGCTCTCCGTTCTATTGTCTACCGATGTATGTGACTACACGGAGGCATCTCTAGTGTTGCTTTTAGATAACAATGGTCCGTCTACTAATGCGGCAATCCTCACGAGAATAATCGCAACGGTGCTCAACATTAAAAGGTTGGGCAGTGGGCACCCGTAAAATTTCAAAACAAATTTTGCGGCCCGGTCAATCTACAAAAATAGAAACTCACCTAAAACATAATACATATGACAAATGTACGCCACTCGCAAGCAAATATTGGAAACTTTGGTTTAATGATAAATTTGCTGCTTTTTTGATGCTACACGTCTTTACGACTTTTCTGTTTGCTAGGCTCTATAGCAGAGGTCTCAAACTCAAATGTCCCCGCGGGCCAGTTTTGCAGTTTTGACGACGCCGCGGGCCGCAGCATATATAGGGGTATTATATGTCTTTCCAAGTAGGCCTTATTTGACGGGATGGAATTGTCCTATTGAAAGTGAGCTGATCCAACAGGCTGACAATAAACACACATCGTCAAAATGTGATTTACTCTTGTATCAATTTAGGCCTGGCAGGAAAAAAAAATCATCACATTTAAAACTATTTGAATAGAATTCTTGTTGTACTTATTAATATATTAATTATAAGATATAGACACAATATGAGCGGACAAATGTATGATGTCATCATTAAAGTTATCGCCTTTCGAATTTCGAATTCATCAGATTGATAATAGAGACTGATCTGATATCACAACATTTTTGGGTTGGGCAGTGTAATTCCAATCCAGGATTCGGGTATACTCCTGATAAGTAGGCTATTAATCACATGGTCAAATATCTTCGAAAATAGGAGCGGAAAATATATAAATATTGCATCAATATATTAATGAATGCGTACTAGTTATAGAAATGTCGGAGCGCCGATCGGCCCATCGATGGAGTGTACCACTACGGTACTCGGTACCTTGATGGCCATGGCCTTAATAACATGGTTCAGCGACTAAGCGACCCAAGAGTAACTAATAGATTGCCACAGGTTGCCATAACTACTTGCTTAGTTAGCGAAATACCAAACTACGACCTTCTGATCTATTTATTCCCATGACACGCGATTAGTTTGTTGCGTTTGTTGCGTGGTTCTAACAAATTCACGGCATTCCGAGTCACTCCGAGTTCACTCGAGTCATTTTCATTTTTCCATCGAGTCAGCCCGAGTTCAAGTAATTTTAAAAAAGGTCGCGTCCAAATCCAACTCACAAATTTCAGTCACGAATCGTCTAAGGGTCAGGTTTTATCATCATGAAGTGAAAATGTGGCGAAATAGTGAATCTTCCACTGCATGGTAGCGTTTGCAATTGATGTGATAGTGAAGTTTGATGAATAGTTTCAGGCTTTCAGAGCAATTTTAGAGGGAATTTTCACTTTATAACCTGAAAAGATATATGTGTCACTTATATATTGTCAAATTTGTAAAAATCTAAAATGTCGTCGCGGGCCGCACAAAATGCTCTGGCGGGCCGCGTGTTTGAGACCTCTGCTCTATAGTCTATAGTCTATTGTTCTGCAAACTGTCGTTAGATTGTGCTATTGAAATTTAACGAATTTTGTTCGTGAAGTATTCTTAGCATTCCTATATAAGTGGTCTCGAGCGAGTTGTTGACAACTTTAAAACAGTTTGGGCACAGCACTTGCAGCGTTGAGACGTACGCCGAGTCCCAGCTACACAATGAATTCAAATTCAAAATTTTATGTCCCTTTGGTACAGCTAATGGACATTGGACAGTCGTCCAACTTTTGGCATTTTGCAATTGAGATACAAAATCGCTACGTATTTGGCCGACCGCCTGAGAACCATTGACTTGATGTATGTGCCAATTGTACGATTGTAGTGCTGCCGGCCGCGGGGCGAAAGCATCAATTCTTCTGGTCGCGCTCAGCGGTAATGCTGTTGTTGAGATTGCTCAAGGGTACCGCCGCAGAGCAGTATTGTGCGAATCATTGGCGAAACCTCTGACAGGACAAGGTCGATAGATCCTGCCCAAATACGCCGTATTATGCTCAATGGTATCCCGCGTAACCAGCGGACTTTACCCGACCTGTGAAATCGATATCCTTTCAAATTTCATCAATTCGCGTAATGTTCTCACAGTTTTTTGCCTCGCGTATCTCACATATTGTAATTGGGAAGACCAACACACGGGTATCCGAATACCGATTACCCATAATTCCATATCGAGATTCCATATTTCTGGAGCCGATGAACTCGTCGAAGGAGTGGTCGACTCCTGGCTTCCCTCATTGTGCCGACAATGTTGCACAGCTGTTTTCGTGATTGTTACGCGATGTAACGCAACACTTCGCGATTTATTTGATATCCAAACAATGTTACTCTCACTCGGATTGGCCCTTTCACAAAACGGAGCGTAGCGCCTGTCCCACGGAATTCGCGCAGTAGCGAGCGTGAGGCTGTCACGCAATCGTTGTAGATTAATTCTATTCGTAATTTTGTGGAGAGTATTCTGATGAAAGGATTATATTTTCTGAACTCCACCTTGTCCTAGTTAGATTTTGTGAAGTCGAAAATAGTTTTTATCACTTTTCTGAGTGACATTGCCATAACAACTGGGCGATAAGTCGCTATATTTTCAAAAATTGTACCGATTTGCTGGCAGTGTCATTAGTCATTTTGCGTCGGTCGCGAAGATGCAGCCTGCAATTTCGAGAATGGTCATTGGTCAGGTCCGATTAACTATACGACCACTCGACGAAATCTACATTCTGAAAGTACTTGCTGGACTGGAGTACTTTTAGGATATTCGTTTTCTACTTCTACTTGAATTAGTGTTGCGATGTCTTGAAATTGCTACTTTCACTTGTAATTGAGTAGAAAGAAATACTTCTATTTCAGTATAGAAACCAGGGTTGTAATGACTCGGCAGTCGACACATTCTATGTTACTTATTTAAGTTTCGTACATTAGGGCCGATAATTGTAATATAGACCCGAAAAGTGTCTTCTATCTGTTGAATATACATGTTTAGAGTGACAAAAATGAATATATTATGAATTTGAGGCCATCGATATCACTGAGGACTTTCACTGACCTAACTCTATACTGAACAGTACGTCAGTGGATACTATTACTTGGACTCGGACTTGAGTCTTAACACTATGGCTTGGACTCGACCCGTTGCTGCCTGACTTGGACTCGGAGGTTTACACACTATTCTCTGTCTCGGATATATACGGGTTCAAAACACTTAAGTATGTATTGTACACGTGTGCTAAATGCGATCTAAAATTAATCGTCATGGTCGTATGTCGTCAAGAGATGTTCTAGAATTCACGATGAACTTCATGTGATGTGTAATTATTCCATCGCTAGTCGATATTGTTTCTCCGCCTTTCTAAATCTATTGTCAGCCGCACTTGAGTTTGCAGATAATATTATGGGAAGGCTCTATCATTATCGTAAGGCGGCTAAACGACTTTGCAAATTCTCATTCAGGCTCTCCATTTGCGTTTTTAATTGTTAGTACCCACTGGATCAGTGAAGGTAAATGCTGACTAAAAAAAGGCCGCGTTGCCGTTTCGCGTTTGATCCTGTTTACGCATTCCGTTCCGTTATGCAGAATAAAAACCCGTTTGCGTCACAAGCCAGCTAATTAGTATTAAGCCGCTGGCCAATACCTGAATCCTGTAAACGTGACGGATGGTTTGAATATCTGACGCCCGACGTAATCCCCATTCGAAACTGCCGGCCAGAGGCGCTCATAGCAGGCATCGTTGGTACTCTAACAAACCTTGAGTACTCCGATAGTGTAGAAATACTTGGTTACGGACCATTGGGGCTGAGCACAGTGATTCGGGTACTTGAACAGTTGGTTACTCGAGTTGGTTACTCAGTTGGGTACTCGAGAAGTCGTTCTAATGATTCGAGTAAAGAGGTATGAGTTCGAGCACTGAAATTATACACTCCTTGCCAGTAAGTGTTAATTTATCGACGAAAATTATGGTTTCGATAGTATTTTTCACTGCGGCAGCCTTGAAACCTCGACTGGACTTGAGCAGTATTCAAAACAAACAGTACACAGGGTTGTAACCAAAGGTCCTAAGGTTCCGAGTCCAAGTCAATCTCACTTTTTGATAGTTTTGTCACGAATCAAGTCGATTCATTCTCAATTCCCCACCGAGTCAAGTCCTGGTCCAAGTCAGCAAGCAGAGGGTCGAGTCCGAGTCATAGTGTTTTGACTCGAGTCCGAGTCCAAGTCATTATTTTCACTGTTCAGTTTTCAGTTCAATCCGGTTCGATCCACTTTTTTCAACTCTGCTCTAGTGGTATGTAATGTCTCTCATTCACAATATCGTAATTTTGATCAGTCCTAACAATTTTTGGCCATATTTTTCAAGTACCAGGACTGATACACGAATGCCAATAATGTGGTGACTTTACTATCCTTCGAAGCTAGAATGAAATGTCTGTCTTGGCCGTCTTAGTCTCGAAGTCACATGACTTGGTTCGAGTCATGCGCAATGACTCTATTACAAGTCGATTCAATACAAGTCACCCAAGTCGAGTCGTTTTACCATTACAACCCTGGTACAAAGATACGCACGTTACTAGAAATGACATATCTATCGACCCACAGCATTGTCACAAAGTGAAATGAAGCAAACGTGGTCGAAATAATGCCAATGTAGTATTTTTGTGGTAGCGTTGAAGGTATATATTTGAATAAGTGATAGTCGATTCAGTATCGAATGACTCCGGTTCTCGATTTTGTCCGGCCATATTGACCATGACCACCTCTGCCGCCTACATCGAACTCCATCACCTTGTGACTCCAACCTCACTGCACAAATCGTTTCCCACATCGCTTACTTAACCTTCGCGGTGTCAGAAGGGGTTTAACCCCGTGTGAGTGAGCCTCGGTATGGCCTGCGTCTTCTCCGATAGTGTGACGCTGAGATGTCAACATTAATCAAAACAATTCAAGGTTCAATGATCGCGATATCGAGTTGAGAGTCGGACAGGTGTTGTTCCGTGCGCGGTGTAGATATACGCTGGCAGCGATGAGATGTCATTTGTAGGTTTCGAGTGTGCTGATCCTTATAACGATTATTATAATTGATGGCGTACGCGTTGGTGTTTTGACAGCTTCGCGGTTGCCGGGATGGTTTTGGTTTGGTTTTCTTGCGTTCAGTAATCGAATACCGTATGAAACTCGCGGCCTGGCCTTTTTGTTTGTAAATCCGTTTGCTCGACCCATTTGTGTCAACCGCCCGATTTCGAATCTTATTAAAGCGTTGAAAGGCCTGCTGGGTTCTTGTTTGAGTGCCTGAGAACGGAGGGCGATAGGTTCGCATGTTGCAGCAGGCACGCGCGCAATGTTGAGGCACGATCTGTTTCTTAACCTATTGAACTTCATGGTCGAGTTGTTGGGTGATGATATACACTTACCGGATCTATTGGGAAGTATATCGCCTATTGCATCGGTTGTTCCTGTTTACCCGTTATACACAGGAACAGGTGTAGACGGGACGCTATGTTGGTTTTCGGACATTATGATCTGAGATGACTGATTAAATCGCGGTGCGCCTGTTATGGCGCAATATTGTAGAAATAATTTGCCCTTCGAATTTTCGGCCGGGCTATGCGCTAAGGGGGTCAATATATGTAGATCTATACTCTGCGATGAAAATCGGCCTTCCGAGAGTACACAGTTGCTACAGGGACAGGGTGTATAACGGTTCTCTCGCAACAGCAGACGTGGCCAATTTGGTTCGTGGGTGTATGAACAATATTGAACAATGAGCAATTGAGCATGCGACAATTGAGCAATGAGCATGTGCATTAAATCTCACTGTAGGGTTGGATTTAGGGTTGGTTTTGTGGTTACAAATCCTACTTGAGTACTCCGAAAAAGTAGAACTGCTACGTTACTGACCATATGCTCATTACAAAATCCAGAATTGGATTCGGTATGAAGCAATCTAGCTTGATCAACTCCCTTATTGATTAACAGCAGGAAGTAGTGAATTGGTTACGGCCCGCTGTCACTTGGTATCCGGGCTTTGAATACCCTTTTCTAGTCAACGCCAGGTGACGGGCACGGAAACCCGTTTGCACTCGCGGAAACGTTTCTGCCAACAGTTTGCCCGGGTGCGATTGTTTTGCTAGCCAACCGGTAATGGGTAATCCATGATTTCGGGAAATGCGCGCTTTCTCCCTGCGTCGTAATCGCGCCTACGTCACGTCGTGTGGTTGCGAATCGACATGATCTGTGGCGCGCAGGTGCGATTCTAATCATCGCTCAATTACGACTCTGTCAACGTGCGGGTGTTCACTGCAAAATTTTCCTTTGCGGCTAATCTTGGCACGGCCGACATAAACTGGGCTTCGATGAGACTTGCTTTTTCGAAGTAGTGCAATATCGAGAAAAAAGTTTTAACGCGATATATGAAGTAAACTCTACTCGTTACCGGATTTTAACTTGATTCGAGCTAAAATCCGAGACAAGATTTTGTAATTGACTTGAATCCACTCTTGAATAAAATCCGTGTCAAGCCCAGAGGTGGTCAAAGTAGTAAATGTTATTGCTTAAGTGAAAAGTAATGTATTAACGTAGTTTATACTCAATTCCGTGAAGAAGCACTGATTTTCAAAGGAAGCTAAAATTACTTCAACTGGGGATGGAAAAGCGTAGTGCCGAGAATTACTCAAGTAGTTGTAAGAGGTAGATTTGGATGAAGGGTCGCCCACTTTTTGACAGTCAATCGCCAGATCCAGTTACAAAATTTGCAAGATCAACTTGGCGACTCGGCACAAATCGATTATAACGCAAATGCCATGCAAATCTATCGGTATATTACTTTCTCCTTTGCAGAATCAAAAAAGTTAGAAGCAAGAGGTTTAGATTGAAAAAAAAAACCGTAGAAGTCTAAGTAATCCAAACTCGTAACTACTTCAGTGGCGGTAGCAGACAAAACTGCATAGCTGACCAGTAGGGTTGTTCAAAAATAACTTTTTTCCCGGATTCCGGGGATTCACTGATTGTTAGATGGCCAACAAAAACGCTGCACACCAAATTTGGCTCAATTCCAACCATTACAGGCCGGAGCAGAGCCAGTTGAAACTTTTAAATTTAATAAAAAAAATTGAATCCTTTTTCAAATTCTACTGTCAACCCCATGGAATTGTTGAGTTGCATAACAATTTTGACGCACTTGCAACAGGTAGAAGCGAAATGATTGCAGTTGAAAGATTTGGATTTGCGAAAATAGTGTTGAATGGTGGGTAATCCCAGAATTATTGATGAGAAACTCGAATGACTTCGCTTCTACTGGTTGGAATTGCGTCAAATTTCTTTTGCATCGTCTTTACAGAAAACTTGACAATTTCATGGGTTCGACAG
>ATSW01002875.1:0-12555 GCA_000444245.1 Botryllus schlosseri | reverse complement strand
TACTTCTACTTCTACTTGAGTAGCGACGGTGACTACTCAGACCACCTCTGTCAACTGCATATCGTAAGTGGTTGCCTGTGATCAACTGCAAGCGACCCACCGGCCAAATCTAGTTGTAAAACTGACTCGAGTACTTTTCAGATCTTCTTTTCGACCTGAAGTAGATTTTACATCGGTTGGAAACCGCCAATTATGCTAATGAAGCAAAAATTTATGAAATTACTTCACCACCTATGGCAAATTTACATTCAGAGACACGAGCCGCACGGCTTGTTCCCGGGCTGGTGTCTATGAATGAAAAGTGACAGTGGGACGGATAATAAAGCATACCTCGCATCACGCCCCTGTGCACTAAGCGCACACTTGTTCCCGTCACACACCCGACAGCATAAAACAGGAAAAATTAATCCTCGCTCCGAACGCGGGCAGGCACAATGAATGAAATATATTTTGGGCGGATTGCACTGCGGCGTGTATGCGTCTCAAGAACGCAATCCCTATGACCCCTCGTCTTCGCTGTCCGAGAGCAGCTTCGCCGAGTCAACCGCACCCCATTTGTTGCCATTCACGAACTTTACGTCGCGTCGCCTGCCGTCACCTAATTCCCCGTCCGTTGAATGGTTCGGCACGTAGCTGTACTGCGTAGAGTCTCCACGCACACAACATTTAGCCTCATTCCCGCCGCGGCAGAAATGCAAACAAACAAACAGAACCCCAAACAAAATCACTGACAACACACAAACGCTGACGGTCAAGGCGTAAGTCACGTTAGTCTGTGAATAGCTGATTTCAGATACACACCTTCCGGCGGCCATCTTAAACCCAGATTCACACGACTTGCAGTTACGTATGTTCGATCCGTTACACGAATCACAATGCGGCGCACACAGCCGACAGATCTTGAACCCTGCCGACCTGTCTTGGTCGCTTTCTCTGGGCACTTTTTCACCAGTCTTTTCGTCAGCCAGGTACTGGCCTCGCGGACACCGTTGAATGCATCTAGTGCGATCCACGCTCAGGGCGTAGGCGTCTTCGCAAGCTTTGTACCGAAAGTATTCGGTTGCGACAGGGTGAGTTTATCGTTGCGTCGTCAGAGCAGGCCGAGAAGTCGTCGGGGAAGAGATGAAGCAAAAAACAAACAAATTACTACGGGAGAGTGAGATGGAACTGTTAGTGAGCCACCGAGCTCGAATTGTTTCATTTTGAATATTCTAAACAGATCTTATCACACTGTAGAAGGGAAGGAGAGCTTCATGCAGCGACGTGAAACCATGCACTAACGATGAGAAACAACATTCATGCGTTCGCAGAACCACCTTGTGCGCAATGCCAATGCGTATCGTGCAACATTTTTCTAGTCCTAAACCTGCTACAAACACCACTCCGGATCAAGATATGTACAGAGGCGGTCATGGTTCAAGCTATTAGTTTCAAAATTCAATTTGATGAACGTTTCGCATGCCTTTAGCAGTCTATCGGAAGTAGCTACCTTCAAAATGGCAAGATGTATCTGTATCTGCACAGTCATATCAAAATCAATTTCTAGTTTTCAAAACCCAAATTGTAAGAAGCAGTTTGTCTGTAATAGTTTAGTCTGTTCAAGTGAAAGTGGTCTATAAACATAAACATTTGAGTAAGTGACGCAAATACGCATAACCTACTTTTGACTACTCTGATAAAGTAGCAGTACCTCGGCACCGGACTGGAAAACACAGAAAATGAATGAGACGGTGGAAATTAATTCGTTAATCAAGATCAAACATGTGAGATCAATTACAAAACTCGACACACAGTCATATCAATAATAAATGACTCGAGACCTTTCAGTCGGGATGCTAAGAGAACTTTAACTTCCGCCATTCAAGGCTGCAGCGAAAGCCCAAAAAGTTAATCCACACAAATTGAAAACTAAATGTTAGAGTTAATTTAAAAAAATTCCAGAATCGGAGCATCACCGTCAAACGTGACGGCGATCCATGATGAATATTCATGGCCGTCCGGAGAGTTAAACAAGATTAAACATGCGGGATAGTAAAATAAGTTGGGAAAGAATACAAAGGAGCAGAGTATGAATATGCACGAGTCAAATACCTTATTTCATCAGACAATCGAAATGCATCTCGAAATTGAAAACCTTCCGTTTTCATTAGTAGCTCTGGTGGCAAGCTAACAGTTCGTTTGCTGGCTATCGCTAGATGGCACAGGGTTGCGTTAAAATAAGTGTAAAGCAGTCGGCATATTTTACTCTCACTAGACTGGAAATAAGAAATCAGATATAAACAGGCGTTCTTTGTTAGAAGACACCCCGCAACATATCAAGTCCTAAGTAATTTCACCCCCATGGATTACACCAGCGCTCTGTGCCGTTCACAAGCGCAAGAAGTCAGCATGCCGAATAGGCTTGGCAAATAACATTGCATCATTGCTTGAGCTTTCCATTATGATATACCAACATATAGTCGATCCAGTTTGCTTGCAGCCACATGCCAGAAACGTCAGCGCTTCTTTGGTAATCATCTTTTATCTCTCATTATCGGTAAAAAAGCATTGGCATGAAGCTTCAAGCAATGTCATCAAAATTTTTTTAGGTACTTTCATTCCTTCAAGGAATACGAATCCTTTCAATTAAAATTTAAAATTCATTTTGAGTGCCAAACAAAGTCAACCACATCGTTTTAAAATTGAAATTTGCAAAAAATAATGATTAAATCATTATAGATTCCGAGAAACAGTTCCCAGCAACACATTTCAACTCTGCGGCACAAGTTTTGCATGTTTATCAATATGTTATCCACTAAAAACAAACTGGAACCAAGCCAATTGATATCGACTGTCCGATAACCTCAAACAGCTCAAACTACCTCCACTTAAGACTACAGTAGCCAGGTAGAAAATATGACATCTCAAGCACCCGTCACATACAACACTGCGTAAGTATAATATCGAGTTTGTCTCACTCAGATATACAAAAAACCCAAGCCATGCAAACCAGCATCGCGTGAACAACATCATCCAAACGAGCGCCAGCAATCTGGCACAACTCTCTCACATACCAGCACACACGATGCAAGCAATGCTGCCTTTCTACTATCATAGGATCCAGTGCCGAAGTAGAATGACATAACGATGTTCACCCCACAACCAACACCTAGCATCAAAATTCGCGGTGAGTCAACGACATTCAAATCTCTCCGATCTGAGCACAGAAAGCATGGCAAACGTCAACATACCGAGGCAAATTCGTCCGGCTTCGTCGCGAGCTTTGCAATTGCCAGGGGTGGTAGATTGGTGTTTCCTCACTGCATAAGAAAGTGAATTCGTAAAGAAGTCAGCATTGATGCTCAAGTAGAAGTAATATGTAAACTTCTAATCAAATACGGTTCATGTGGAAGTACCGATTTCCAAGCCATGTCAAAATTTGATTTGGTGGAGGGATAACATACTTTTAGCAGATCATTGCAGGATGCTACTTTCGAAAATGCAAGATATTTTTTTCGCGGCAAATGTAAAATGACTAATGGTGAAATCTTCGAAAGTACATTAAGCAATCATGATACAGCGGCTATTTCACATTGTTCTGACAACTTGAGTATTATGGAAAAGTAGGAGAGGCTTTTTACAGACCACCTTCTGCCGTGCATGAGGGCGTCATAAAACTCACCTGACTTGTCGTCAACCACCTTGGCTGCAACGTCAGTGGTGCTGGCGGTATTCTACATAAGAAAAAAAAAACTTGCGTTGCAGACACGATAAAAAACAATGGGGCGAGCTACCTTGTCTTCGCCGTTGAGGAGACCTGACGGCCAATCTTTGTTCAGCGTTCCGAAGATCACGAGTTCAAAATACTCGACGAAACCTGCGCAGAAATGAAAACGATGCAAGCGTTGCACACAGAGAGCTTCTTTATTGCTATAGTTTTTCCATAAGGGGTACAGGCAAGTAGCTCCAACCATAAAATATTTATAATCGACAAAATTGTCGTAGTTCCCGAGATACACAGCTCAATTGGGAAGACAATGACGAAATAGCGAATAATTATCATTTATTCACAAGCATATCGCCGACCAACGTAATCATCGCGATGTGATCAAGCAGAACAGCGTATTATATCAATAGTTGAGAAATCAATGTGGTTATTGTCTAGGGGCATGTTGACATTTCTATTTTCAAACCAGTGCTGCAACGAAATAGTAATCAAAGCAACCATTGGGTATTCCACACCTTTCTACAATTTGGTAATGTAGACCGTGTTCGGCACGCGCTTTACAGCACACCAAGTGCAGGAGATATTTTGCGCTATTCTCGACGGAATCAATACCAACGAGTGGATGACTCATTGTGAAATAGTTACATCAAGGGTGGGATTCAAATATTTGTCAGTCTGTTCTGTCGACCGCTGGTTACATCACTAATTCACCTTTGGTAGCCCCTCGGTTTCCTTTTGTTTCAATCTCCAAAACCCATTCGCCGTCCGGGTCCTCGTCCCAACTGTGCGTGGTCATGAACGGCCACTTGTGGAAATTGCCCGATCTGTCGTCGTAGGCCCTGAAATAGGAAATGAATGTGAAATTCGCCTCGGAACAAAAATTCCACAAGACTCAGAAGGGGTGAAGAAAACCACGGCCCTACGATCCATTCGTGACTGGTTTGTGAAAGTTTCAAGTCACATTGTGACAAGAATTCAAAGCAGCACATTGCCGTACGTAAAACTGCAGAATCGCACTCACGACACCAAACGAAAATATCATCACAATGCTTCACGAGTCCAAAACTTATGTCCCGATTCAGGACCATAGCATGCAGTTATAGACGACTGACATCTCTATGAATTTGACTGACCCTAATCAATTCAATTCGAAACAAAAGCAAATATAAGTTTGGGTGCTACTTATATTTGAACTCGGGCTCAAGCTGGATTTGACACCTGCTTCCTTGTTATTCGCATCGATGAGTGTCATATCACTCAAGTGCTGAACTAGAAGATTGACAACCATCAACCAATCACACCGAGGACTCATTATGATATCCCAATAATGAGTGAAGTTTTAAAATGTGGTATTGCAATCAACAGATTCCGAGTTGATTGCGAGATAAGCGGCGAGAATATTCGACTACAAATAACAGCCTGCTAGTCGAAAATCCCCGCTGTATCACGCCGGATCCGCGCGTTACTTAGCATAAAGTACCAAATTCTGTAAGACGGGTGCACAAAATTCAAGAAAGTCGTACATCGAAGCCAACAGCTTCATTTACTGTTAAACTGCCTGCCATATGTGTGACACGCTGAGCATCCTGGATTAATGGAGTTTCGATACAAGAGAGCTTAATCACAAGTACATTGAACCGCTTTGAACCGAGTAATTTCAACAACTAATCGAGTACCACATTGAGAGGAAAGACAGAAGTTTTACACCGGACGTTCTTACAGCCGTGACCCTGACCATTTACCTGGGCTCGGCAATGGTTTTGCTTATCGACGGCCGAGATCTTCACAAAATGGCCAGTAGAAATTAAACCTGGGTACCGTACCTCTGGTTTTCTCAAACATTGGAAGCTTGAAAACAAGTGGAAATTCCCTAGCAGACCAAAAACAAATTCAGGCCAAGTGCTATACTTGTCAATTATGCCCATGTACGAACAAGTGATACATAAAGCAGTATATTTCGGGTTCTAATGGTCGTATGTCATTGTAGTTTGTTTGCATGAATAGATATGGTCAAAAATAATTGGATTATACCAATATATACCATAATAGTCTAATAAATGCATCACCCAATACACTACTTATGTTGTTCTCATTAGCAATGTGTCACCTGTATGGCACTTGAGGGCGTGTAAGTGCTAAATGAACAGTAAACATTGAACATTACTTACATTAGCTCTCGACAAACTAGGTTAGACGAGCAAGTCATGATTTCTTGGAGACAAGCGATTGGTGGCTTGACATTTCCAAGAGAAATCTCACAGAGGCCCCACATCAGAAAAAGTAAAAGCATGGTATTCTCTTGAATCAAAAATCGAGAACACATGTTTAACTACTTTATGATAGCTCAGTAGCGTATGACAGTTGGCGTGGTTGGACAGGGCGCCATGTCAACTTTCCAGCAACTTATAAATTGCCTGCGCATGTGGTGCAGTTCCTGGTGTTTCACAAAACTTTTCATGTCTGCCAGTTGGTTAATAGAGGCTGTCCTCGGGTAGAAATCAAATCGTCCCAAGCCATCCCAACCATAACAACCAAACACAAACTCACCTCGAGTCTAACAAAGTGGATTTCGTACCACTGGGCGACGTCAAATAAATATGCATGTCACCACGCCGGTCGCTAGACGCCGAAATCACGGCTTGCACGTGTTCCAGCCCATCCGGCTTGACCCCGCTACAACCCGACACCTGTTTGAAATCGAGAGAGCAGGGTGCGTGCCAGAGCCGCACAAGAAACCTTCATCATCAACCGACCTTAAAGGTCTTCTTGTAAGGGCTGGAGGTGGAGTAGGCAATCCGCGAACCCTCCGGCAGAACTGTGACGCTGCAATTTCTCTGGGCCGGCACCGTCGTCCAGCTTTTGGCCATCGTCGCCATAGCGTGGGCGTCCATCATCCCATACCCGTAGGAGTGACTCACTGAATAGCAGTACAATCGCAACCAATGAACCACGACAATTTCAATCATAAGTGACCCAAACTTAGCCTGAAACAACTTTCTACTTTTCGAAATCCAACAAGAGAATATTGAGAAGCTTTGCCAAGCAAATCTTCAGCTAAAACGAAAGTTGTTTAAAACATAACCCCTTGGTGAATTTTGTACGTCCGTGGACAATTGGACATATTACCATGTGACGCTTGAGCATGTGGATTAAAGTAATAGGTGGTCAAAGTAGTCTTTGTTGGTACTGAAGTTGAAGTATATCAGATTAGCGATTTCCAAGTAAATAAAAAGTATTCTAGGCTTGGTTTTGCTTAAAACACTGAAAATTATTAGGTAGAAGTAAAAGCAGAGTAAAAACATAACCGCTTTTTAAGTAAGTAGTGCAAGTAGGGAAAACCTAGGTGGGTAATCCGTAAAAGCAGAAGTACTTCATAATGACCGCCACTGTCCGTTACTGGGTTGGTCTGCCGATTACTTATAAAGTCCGGCTGTCTCAAGCGTACCTTTTCGGCCCGCGCCATTTACAACCCAATCGTTGGCCTTCAAAAGATCGGGATTCGCGGTTCTGACGACGATATGCTGCATGTCTCTCCATGTAATATCGCGGCTACCGGGGAAAAACAGCCAATAAGAGCACGGTATCTTAAAATGATCAGAGACTAACAGCAATATTACTTAGCCTCTAATGCAAGGGCGCAGATCCCCGCCGCTAAAGGGGCCGAAGCTGACGTCCCAGTATGGGTCTCCGTACATTTTTTATCCAGGTCTGTCGTAACCTGCGAAGCAGAAAAAACGATGAGTGTGATGCAATAAAAGGATGACTGAGATCTTACACCAGTTGGTAAAGGTAGCTTAGAATGTCGCGAAAAGTTGGAAGAAGGCCTACAGGATGAGCTGTACCCGAATGCAAGTGGATTGAGACATCGCTATGTGTAAGAGAAGGCTGTTTTCTTATGTTTGTGTCTATGCTTTAATACAAACATGGAAGAGAGCAACTTGACATCAGGAGAATTTAATCTATCCTGTAGTTCTGATCAACATAGATTTTTCAAAACCTCACTCTCATTCTTCGCACGATCGTCGATCATACGGTATCACAAAGACAGGGCTGGCCGCGAACAAAACAGCGAAAATGCCACATTTTTTCCTCAATTTATCCTTAATTTGAGACCACATCATATTTACAGTGCAGTGCCACTTTAATACTCAACTAAGAATCTATTCTGTAAGGTACTCGATTTTGCCCAGCTCTATCCCGACACAATTGACATTGACATATACCTGCTGAGTGCATAAGAAATCATCCGTTCAAAAAGTGGAAATATTGCAATTTACTCCTACTGCGTCTCCACCGCATCAAACTCCCGACACGACGCGCTGGTTTGACTTACAATTTGCTTTTCTGATGAGATCCCGCTGCTGTACGTCGTGGCGAGTGTGGACGAGCAATCTTCCGAATACCAAGGCTTGTTCGTGTTCTGCGTCGTGCTGCTTATCGACAGCGTGTAGATCGAGTTTGTGTAACCGTCGCAATTACAGTTGTCGTGCTTTCGGCCTCCGTTTCCCGAAGCCCACACGAATATTGATCCCTTGCCCCCGCGACCCTTTTGAGATCGTCCAAAATCAATCGGTGCCTCGATTAACCGGCTAGGGAATTTCGGATTGACAATCCCAATACGGTAATCAATGGTTTTGTACATGAATTTGTGCAAATGTCAGATATATCGATAGCAAATGCGTAACGAGATTGTAACGATCGATTCAGGGAGCGAAGCGCAGGACGTGTAATACTTGTAGCTTGAAAATTCGACAATTCCATGGCCCAAGGTATGCAATTCCGCAATAACGTTAGTGTGACATTGTGAGATTGGTCGAGACAGGAGATGGGAGTCTAAGGGCGGCCGTGAAGAATATTATTACGTTCGTTCGCTTCAAGGACAATCTATTGTAATGTAATTACTAGCATACAACCGTCATTCATGAAAACGTTAGTTATCACAAAGATGGATCTTATGTTTAGGAGCTACGAGCTATGCACAAGCTATTGCGTCAGTGTCAGACACATGCACTGCAATTTACTGCGCGGTCGAAGACATTCTCAAAAATGAAAAGAGCGAAAGTAGGCCAGCATATAAACGTCCAACATATTCCAACAGAGGAAACTATTTGGCTGCATGAGTAGTTTTCCATGTCAAAACTATGGACCGATACTTGAAACACGCCACAAAGATTGGTTCAACATCTTATTACTGCGAGTAAAATGCTTACACAAGAAACAAGTTATAATATTAATAATACGATGTTTTTTGTTAGATACAACTGAAGCAACGTCTTATAAGAGCCTAGAAGTGGGCCATTCTACAAGTGGGCAGTTATCGAATAAAAATGAAAATTGGCTTGGTGTAAATGACCATAGTAGCCACTACAAACACCATGAATACCGCAAACAAACAAGCATAGAACTGAGATATCATTTCACTTAGCGCGCAACGATAAGATACTATTTTTTTGTCAGCTTTCCACGTAATAATCATTATTACAAAATAAAAGCGCCGCATTCGACGAGATTGTGCGTGTGTGCAGCAAACCCACCTGGGTGATACCCTTTTTAAAGGCTGCCTTCGCTTGCTTTGCCGGGCCATCGACTGTGCGGCCATCGTCATCGGGACCCCAGGAAGCGCTATAGATATCAATGTGCCCCGGATTTAATCCGATGGAGAGGGCTTCTACTGCATCGGTGACCGCACCATCTAGCATACGGACTCCTAAACAAAAGAAACAAGACCTCTGTGGTATCACACTAAAGCATGCTGACAATGCATTACAGTATATACTACTATTAAAAAGAAAGCCCGATCGAAATGCCTCCGTAAGAATCAGCCGACTGTCGCTGATGTGTGCCGGTGCCGGCCGGTACAATGACATCGGCACTTCATCTATCGAGGCAGTCTTGCTTTCGTGTGCGCCGCAATTTGTTGAAAATAGTAATGGGATTTAGGGATCAAATTTGAAATCCCCAAATCGGGTTTTTAGCTCCGTAATCCGGGAAAATTTCTGCATTAGCAAAAGTAGATAAATATGCATGCAAGCTACACAAACCACGTTGATTGTAATGGTGCTGCAAAAACACGAGAGCATGGAGAATATCATCCTTTTAACCATTTCTGATTTGACTGGCAAAATATTCAAGAGCTGAAAATGCACGTTCAGCCAAAACTTCAACTTTTCTATCCCGCATAAGGTTTTCTGCCCTTCTTTGCATGTTCATACAGCCGCATTTCTTCAAAATCAGCAAATCTGAGCTAAATTCCACCTAGGGCAAAATTAGCAGAATCCTGGTGGGCAGCCCAGTATGTTTTGAAAAAATTGCATGCGCCATCTTGTGGATTTTGTAAAATCCCTGTGGCAACTCGCCAGCAAGCCAACGAGAGATTTAGGTCATGATTTGCCTCCAATCCACTTAGATTTGAATAATTGGACATTTGTTTGTCCCATGGGAATTTTGAGAAGTGATGACATCTCTCTCAGTGCCATTTATGAATAAGTCTTAGATATAAATGAATGAGTCACAGCAAGTTGCTGGCTATAACAGATATATGTGACAGTGCTCTCACTGCAATGACTGGGTAGTTCATTGTTATCCCGTAGTTGGTTTGGTAGTATTATCACACTAATGTAAAATGTTCAAGACAATCAGCCCATATTGTAACTCTGCTTTAAAACCAATATAAGAGTTATGGATCTACAACGGTTTTGCAGATGCTCTTTCTAAAAGGTTAACAGTGAATTCGGCACTTGACGGCTCATAATCCTAATCGACTTCTACCGTAGTCCTACCCGACCCTAGTTCAAAACGACAAAAGAAGAACGCGGATACCTCCAATTTTAGCATCGTAGGCGATCCCGATGGAACACCATTCATTGTTGGCCACCGCGGCCACTTCCCCAGCACATCTTGTCCCGTGTCTGTTCTCGTTATTGTACGTCGGTCTCGGCATTGGATCGTCATCGTGATTGTTGATGTCTTTCGAAGCTTTCGGGTCCTAAAACGGACCACAAACACAAGATGACCGAGACAGTCGTACGTGCAAAAACAAAGGATGTAACCACATCCACGTGACTAATACACGCCCAGAGGTGGACAAAGTAGTGGTGCTAGAGTTGAAGTAGAAGTAACACTGTAAATTTCTACTCAATTTCTACAAACAGGATAATCTTTTGCTCAAGTTGGCATACAGGAGTTTTCCTCTATAGTCCAGGCTTTTCAAACTGGGCATCAAGTTTTGTGCGATAATAACAACAGAACTTGTTAGCAGAGGCGTTCAAAGTCGTCAGCGTTGGAACTCGAGAAAAAGTAGAATTTTTAATCAATTACAAGCAGAATTAGCGATTTCAAAGACATGTGAAAACATCTCGAGCGGAAGCAGAATACGAAACTCTGAAAAGTACTTTGAAAGAAAGAAGTTTCAAACGGAAGATTTGGTCAAGGGGCTGCACATACTTACGACAGTTAAAGCAGAGATGAAGACTACTGTCAAAGTTGCAAGTTTGTGACTGACGCGTAACGACTAATGAGACCACAAATAGGTGAAATTTTGTAAATGCATCTAGTTACTGTGGCGAAGGGAATATTCTACCCAAAAAATGTGCTGTGAAGCGAGTAACTATAATTCGACCAAGCAGCTAAGTATTGTTTTCTTCGTGGGCCAGATTGCAAGCAAACGGAGGTCGCCGACCTCGACATACGTGAAGTGAAAGGATTTATACTTACATAGTTTTCTGCTAAATCCGGATGTGTATATTCGATACCGTCGTCCAATATCGTGACTACGACATCTTTACCAGTGTAGCCGGCTTTCCATGCTTCCACAACTTTCATGTTGGGTTCCACATTGGTATGCTGCAATTAAAAAGCAGTGGATAAAACTGATCTGCATTTTCGTTACTACACAATCCCCAATTCCCTAAAAGCATTTATATTCCATATAAATCACGTTACATATTGCATTTGTGCCAACGACTGCAAAATGCGCAGTTGTGTCCCAACCAGCTACCAACCCATCTAGCAGTCTTGTACAACAGCCTTATATCGCACTACGGCACCACGGTTATGGCTTCATGCTGATTCTGCTGTAAGCATCTCTCAAAATGTGCAACTTGTCAGACAAATGGTGACAGATTGCGGCAGGACTGGACGTACTTGTATCAGCAATATTCCTCATTGGCATGTAACTGTCTATTACAATGAAAGGTATAGAAAGTTACATGTTGTGTATGTGGAATTCAAATTATAGTCAATCTTGCAACGCCATAACGAAAGGACATCATTAAATGGAAATTACAATCGACCAATAACACTGGTCAACACATATTTTTAGGCAGACAAAGTAAGAGTGGTTTTGGGGGTTCAGAAGGGCACTGATTCCGAATATGACCTTAGTTTTTTTTCAAATTGGCTCTTGTTTTGTAAATAACCCATGGTGCTATTTTGTCCAAAATCTCCCGGTTTCGCTGTAATGACTAGATGGAAAATCGGCTCAGTCGCACTATAAAGTTTAGTAATTCAATCTACTTGATATTTTTACACACAAAGGACTCTTTTGAATCAAAATACAGCAACAGCACTGTATATAGGGGTCTTAGATTTATCATAAATATACACATTCACGGATATCATATACGTAAATATACTCCAATCATGTGGGCGGCATCAAGACGAGCAACCAGCCGCCGCCATCATTAATCACCTGCGACTGAGCCATGGCGCAGAGGTGGCTGGAATCGGAGAACATGGCGCTCGACAATGGAGACTGATCTAGCGCAACGCGGGCTGTCGCTTGAAGACGCCCACGACCGCCCACGTTGGAGACGCTTAACACGAGCCCAAAACTGATTATCTCGATGTTC
>ATSW01002874.1:0-13610 GCA_000444245.1 Botryllus schlosseri | reverse complement strand
CTCAGCACCCTTGTTTCCACTTTCGCACCGCATTGCCGGGCTCCTCGTGGCATTCGTGGTGAATGACTCCTCTTAACGCATGCACCGTTGAGTCTGAGAGAAATTGTACGTTTGCGATGTCTACTTGTTGCGGTTGAACTCGATGTAAGTACCCGATATACCTGGAAGATACATGTCATAACTAACGCGTCGCCACTCGACATTGCCGGCTGATACTTTATGATGTTCTGGAATACGTGATCCTGGGCCGATTAACTGCAACTTAATTAATATTTAGCAGCAGATTTTCTGATAAATTGTGTAGAAAAAGTTTTTAACAGTTGTATTTTGTGGTGATATTGATACTTTTAACGTGAAATGTTGATTTGTGGTTTAATATCTCGATCGTTGTATATGCCATAAATAGCTCGCAACTCAGTTAAATCGACGGACCCATGAACCATATCAAAACTGTAGATAACCGCCGTTCGCATAGTGGCATAGATGCGCTTTTTAACAGCTCCAAATTTACACGTTTGGCCACTCAGAGAAAATCGATTCAACGTAGAAATCACTCGTTTTGGTGAAGCGACAATTGCGAACCGCGTTATTCGCACAAGCCCGCGGACAATGTAACGTATATGTCCGATAAGAACATGTCAAAGCCGACAAACAAAAAGCTGTCAATTTTCGAACAAAGTGGCGAGGCTCATTACAAGATAATTAGACCAATCAAGTGCTCTAACATCACCGCAAGACGTACGCAAGTCTCGGGCGTACTACGAACGGCGTCGTGTTCGGCTACAAGTACACCATTCCGCTATTCGTAGCGCGAACAGCTGATGATGGCAAATTCTCGCTTGCGCTTGAGATTTTACTGGCGTGCAGCGTGAGAAGATACATTGTACGCGTGATGGAATACAATTTTCCACTTCAACGCCAATTTAATACTGCAGACATAGTCATAAAATTCTCGTTTATTAGTGAAACGTCTTGTGACGGAACGTATAGGTGCAGGAGACAAATGAAACTTGGAGTATGTATTTTCTTTTGCCAAAATTCGACCCGCTCCGGAAGAGAGTAAGACATTTCAAATAAAATAGATCTGTCCTCAGTGGTATAGCCGGGGTGGGGTGAAAGGTACAAATGTCCGCTACATGATTTCGACGCGAGTATTATCACGTCCTTCGTTATGTTCACAACGCAACGTCTTCTTATTAATTCACCCCCCTCCAGTTTTCGTTCCGGCAACTCTTGTGAATGTCATGGCGCTTCATAACACAAATATGCGCGTTCATATCCACAAATCCGGCACAGTGCAGTAATTTATTTTTCGTTGTTAAAATTGTCGTGTTATGCAATAGGCTGAACAGGGCATCTGTCTTCCCGGACATTCGCAGTGATCACTGGACCAGCTAATCTGATAGCATGAAAGTTATCATGATGCATAGCAGGCCGCTTCAAGAGATAAAGTCCCCGGGGTTTGTAGATATTGAAATGTGGCATATACGGTGGGCATCAGTGGCTATGCCTAATAATATTTAATATTGAAAATACGCTTTTGGCCTTCTGATAGCCTGCTTCTGCAGGAAATGCCAGCGCTAAATGGCATGCAGTAGGAACACTTTCAATTCCCAGTGTCAACAGACCACTGGTTATTTGCGTTTGTTGCACCGGGAGACCAACTCCCAACCGGTTTTGTCGTTTCATTGTGTGCTTAGCTTATCTAGAACATTTTCGCGCAGTCTTCTCAAATGACATTGGCAAATATGAAGATATGTTTTAAGCAACAGATAGGTTTTGTAAACAATACACACTGTGTAATGTAACTTGCGTGGTGGGAACTATACTGCGTCGGCACTTATCGTTGCGTATTCCCCGGGCAGTGGACACATCGATCAATCAATTATCCTCTTTATTTTCAAGATTATATCCTGAAATTGGCACTATATACGGAGCATGGGCTTATTGGACTGTCATAACTCGTGTGAATTCCACACATTCAGTTGAACCTCAGTCCGAACGCATTGCTTTATCGATATTGATGACAATATAATAGTTAGCGCACCCGAGAAATCATGAGTCACGCGGTGTATGATTATGAATATGTGGTTTTCGCTTTGGGAGAGATTGTATCTTTCTCATTACCAGCGTTGGCCAAGGGTGAAGAAAGGGCCAACTTTACAAATCAAATCCTAGGTTTCTCATCGGTGACATCAAAAATATTCCATCTATTCATTTCTCAATTTGTCCCATTTAGTATCCACCTAAAGAGATTAACGCAGTGCGTCAATATCCAGATATACATATCAAACAACCCCATGTCGCTGCGGGGGTACGCGACCACCCTTTCCCGTGCAGACTAATTTACCTAACAGGCTTTTTCATGCTGTTGATTCATAGCATTAGCGGGTAATTTATTCTATATTATAATCCTCATTACAAGGTAGTCATGCCTACAATTTGACTACACTGAGAAAGGGACAGTATACGCCGGAAAGTAGATTTTTAGGCTGAGAGAATTTCCAGTGAAAGTTTTCGGGAATCAAACGCAGGACACGGGGGTTTTGTGTTGTTGGTTCCATCGTAACGTCCGTTGTATTGCGAAGTTAACATTTCTCGACATTTAATCATAACGTCTTGCATAATTTTTTGTTTTTAATGCCGCTTCTCTCTGTGACGTAAGCTCTCAATTGGGCTTGAATATGGTATAGGCTCCGTAGGTATTTTCTTGCATCCGAATACCCACATTCGCACTGTTCACGTGAAAATAGCGGAGAAGTTGAACGCTCTAACTATATCTATGGTTCATTAATTCATTGTCGACATTAAACAATAATATACGCTTAACGCCATATAGAAATATCACATTTGTACTTCTAGATTTGGATGCAAACCTAGATGTTTCCAGCATAATCGTTACATTTCCGGAAGGTCGCACGTAACTTCAAAGTTTTTATTGCTATTTACGATAACGTGGTAGTATTTGCTTTCTGCCATTATGCCCATACATGAAAGGGTTCATCCTATATGCCTACAAGTTTCAAGGGATTTTCTATGATGACAGAAAGGATAAAATCTAATGAGAAAGTACCATTGTATCGAGCTCGTGGCCAGATATTCGAAAATCTACTAAAAAGTAACCAGCGCCAAGATCGAACTTTTGTTGATAACGCGCATCGCATAAATTCCTTTTTGAAAGATTACAAAACTGCATTCGGCTACACGACTGAATCACTAAGATTTTCGAGTCACATCGCAATGTGAAGTTCGGCCATTAATTGTTGCGTTGCATATGACACACAGGCATCGGCGTCAGTCACCATATCAGTAATTAAATATCAGCGTCATGCACTGACGATCGCATCTTATGTTGGATCAGTTCTATGATACTGGATTTGTACTACTATCGCTTTGGCATAAATCTTGTTTTAATTTGAATATAGAACATTTTCATTTGGATACTATCTAATACAACATATCGGTGATGGTTAACTTCACGTCACCCCAATTTGTTTCGAATTAGTGCATAGCTCAACACGAACAGATCACTCTCAATCCGCGCCAATTAATTAATATTCCTTGTGGAGATGAACGGCAAGATTGATTAAGTAATAAATTCAAAATACACACATTGAATTCAAAGATCAAATTCACTTTTGCGTTAGCATTATAGTCGCTTGTCATTCTTATAACGGAATCTTCAGTCGGACTACTTCTCGCTTCAGGAGATAATTTAAATGTTGCCGGAGAATGTGTTTTGGTAAGCTGCGTAATAACAACGTCGACGTGAGAAAGAGGGACAGAGAGAGAGAGAGAGAGAGAGAGAGAGAGCTCTTGCAATGTCCGAAATTCTTCAGTGAACCAATTTTCAAATTGCTATCATGATTGACATTGTAGATCCTTTTGTATTTTTAACGTTGTACTTTCGTTTCCTATCATAAAATTACCAATCTATCTATTAAAGTTGCCAGGTACATAACAGTCTGAATGTTACAGTATCAAAAGGTAATATACATACACTCCCTCAATTCACATTCACATCCATACGATATAATAAGCTTTACATGATAGTCCCTTTAAATCAGAACTTCAGCAACTTCAAGATAAACCCCATACGCATAACATAACATATCTTCGAGCCCAATAAGATAATATTTGTATCTTGCGAGACCGCAAAGGGTCGGCCGCACACCCACGAGGTCGTTACTCCTGCTTGTAAAACATTATCGTTTTTATTGACAATCAGATTTGAGCGTACTGAAATATCTGGAATTTTACATTCGTGTCGTATTACCGGGTCTTTTCTCTAGCATTTCAGATCAAAAGCTTCTGTTTGTCAATGGCAAATATCTCAAAACGATTGCGAACAAATCCGATTGATCTACCGAATCTGTCTGGATTACGCTGAATACATGCAGTTTACTGCTCAGCTCACAGTCATATGTATCATCACGTAAAACAAAGTCAATAACCAAGGTCTGGTACACGTCACGCCTTCAAACAACAGCCAGACAAAACCTTGTCTTTCAAGTCGGAGTGAGCTGTGAGATCGACTCGTGCATGCGTATTCCACTATCGATAGTTTCCAAAGATATGCAAAAGTTTCGTAACTTTCCATAAAGCACCGATACGACGATATCAAGATGACAACAAGATAATGGTCAATTTATGTGACACCCCCGATGGCTCGTCACATCACAATAAACGAAGACGCTTTGTGTAAAATCTATAATTTTCGGCTGTTTGGACTGTTATAACTAAGTGAAAATTATTATATTTGATGACCTTATACAGGCCGGCAAAAGAGATATAGTGAGTGAAATTGCTGTCTTTAATCCTGACTACACATCGTATTTAGTAGGCCTACTTGATAATAAGATTAGATAAGAACTCGTGGTACGCGACGCAAATACTTTCAAGTGGCGAAAACATTTCAATGGTTGGATCATCATTTTTGGAAAAATAGTTGCCAGAGTAGAAAATCTATTCCACTATTTTAGTTGTGTAATACATAAGACGTTGGCCAAGTGGTCAAACTAAATAATATAGCCACCGTTGTATAATAAAAAAAATATACTATTGCTATAACTCACTTACATGTTCGTGATGATATCCGGATGCGTGACAACATCCAGTTGTTATAAAAGGGTAATCGCGATAAACAGTTTGATGCTAGATTTGTGACGGGACGGTATCGCACCATGAATTGTACTACGAATCGATTGAGATAGATGGAACCGTTGTGGTGTACCGACATATCCGATCCGTCAGAATGACATCGTTGATTTGTGACCATTATCATGCTAGACTTGATGAGATAGATACACGGCCCATATTTCAGTTAATAAACTCAATCCATCATCCAACAATGCCGGCAGCATCGCGCCTAAAACTGGTAATCCGAGATATTCGAAAAATTTCCGACCGCCACGCGTTTTTAGATTGCGCATTTTCTAACCACATGAGATCGCGGAGATGATTATCGGCTCTCTTTTTGAAGTTTGTATATTTATTTAGCAAGATCTGTAGTCCAAACACACTGTCTCGCGACCTGTGGCGCGTTCCATTACAGGCACTCACTCCATTTGGCAAACCGCTCGGGAAGCGAGAGTCTGTGGTACCGCTACAGGTACATGATTTATTACACGATTGTTATTTTTATTTGAGATCAGACAGAATTTTTTTCGTTATCAGCAATACGAACCAGTGAATTTCGCAAGCGTAACACTATTACGCGTCGCTATACATGAACGGGGGCGTTTCTCCGGCTAAAAACAGATTAGGAAAGGTTAATTTATGGCACCATCAACTACTGTATCAACTTCGGTGTGCGATTTATGCAGATTTGTAACATTCTACAGTACACCGATCACCCTTATCATATCGCTGTTCTATTGGACCCAGTCACGCGGTATATTATCACTTTAACATCTATAAATATAATATGTTCATCACCGAACAGCTCCGTTTACATTGATACGGTTTGCTATAATTTATTTTAAACGATTGACAAACAGCGAAATTGTAATTACGAATTCCCGCAACCGCAGAATGTAACAACGCATTCGGTGGCTTCGCCGCCTCCGCCTCCAGGACAATGTGTGACGAATCCATTAGGTGCACACCTGTATTATTTAGACAAACTCCGCTACGG
Organism: Botryllus schlosseri; assembly: GCA_000444245.1. Taxonomy (NCBI): domain Eukaryota; kingdom Metazoa; phylum Chordata; class Ascidiacea; order Stolidobranchia; family Styelidae; genus Botryllus; species Botryllus schlosseri. Next base: position 7,474 of record ATSW01002874.1, on the reverse strand, counting down.
ACGCGTTAAGACTTCGAGTTTTATTGAAACTGCATTCCGGGAGGTAGGAAAATCTACATAAACAAAAGTAGCTTCGATTTAGCGGCTGGTTACGTTACCTCACACCACGATACAAACGCGAGTTCCAACAGCTGTGTGTGACAATACGAAACAGGTTACCAAAGCTATCTTCCCAATGAATTAAAAACTGAAACGTTATAGTACCACATGCTTAACTCCCGCGTTGCTTTTAATAGCAGGCTTATACCTTTTCAAGGTCAGGCACGTCAACAAAGGTTAAGTCAAACTATATTGTCCGCGATGATTCGGTAACGCGTTTGTCAGGTACTTGAACGTAAAGCAACGAGTAAAGACCACTCCAAAGCCAACTGGTCAGCCTTGTTTCGCCATTAAATTAGGACGCTACGATTGCATTGATAGGCATCTCATTGTATGGATAATATATTCAATTACAAGTCATTGGTTATGAAGTCAAGTCTTTCAAACTGGGTTCAGACCCTTTCAGAGCCATCAACATACTTCTCAAATTCACACCTATTGGTGATGTCTACAATTCTTGCAGTCGGTGCAGTCAGTGTTGGTACTGAAGTAGAAGTTTGAATAACGCCGTAAATTTCTACTGAACTACAAGTAGAAGTAGCAATTTGCAATACAAGTCACAACTACTTCAAGTGGAAGTACAAGATGAAAGATTTAAAATTACTCGAGAAAGTAGTTTCGAAAAGTAGATTTGGATGAGAGGTCGCAGATAATCGGAGTTGGCGACTGAAATTGCAAGCATATCAGTCTGCGGCGCGATAGGTCGATTGTGCCTTCTCTCATCAGCTCCCATGTATTAAATACGCCTTGTGGTCAACCCCTTCTTTATAATCAGTTGTGTTATTATCTTAAATTCGAGTAGTGCTTGTCGCCACTGCAGTCCTCTCGCAGAACACGGACTATAAGCCGCCGAGGTCGACTCCGGAATTCCTACCTAGGAGTTGGAGGTTTGTCTAGGCTCCTCCTCGTCATCGTATCCGTTTAGGCGGTGTCTTATAAAAAGCCCAGAAGTTGGCCGTGCTACAAGTCGGCAGCTACCGAATGTAAATGAAGAAATTGGCCTGGTGTAAAGGAGCAATGACCATACTAGTCGACAAACACCACGAATACCACAAACAACAACAACACGGACTAAGTCACCAATAGTTAGAGTAGGCCTATATGTATTTTAGACGAGATTATTACAAGCTATTACGATTCCTTCAATTGCTACGGATGATGGTCAATGTAATACATGTCGATACCCATAAGATGTGACATTAATGTGATGCTTCACCTCAGTGGTACGGTAGTGCTGGACTTTCTGTTTAGTCAAGTACAAGGTCGGTAGTCAGGTGCTGCCTCGCTATGCCGAGGATGCTGTTAAATAAAGGCATGATATCGGGAGATATGCTAAAAATGCTATGGTACGGAACAGCTGTGTAAATGCAAACACATCATTTTCACCCTCTACATCCTACCTCTGGAATATATTTAGCTAGAAGTATCATATCGCGGCAGAACGGCGTGCGTCATATATTTGTGAAGACTCGCTTCTTTTATCTAAAATATTTCTGTCTTGTTGACATTTTGATAACCCAACCTATCTACATGTACTTCGACAGCGGTCGTTTCGATACATAGTCATCGTTAATGCAGTTTCTCTCTTCGGCATATCCACGCATTACGTATAAGAGCGGAATTCGTAAGGTTAATTTCAGGAGACCGCCCGTCCATGTGCCCATTAAAAGACATTCTAAAATACTAATTTCATAGTGTCAGAGCGTCGATAGAATTATCAATTGAGTTTTTAATATGTGGTTTTAATATGATTCCTGGCGAAGTGATTCATTGTGTGGTGTACCAGCTGTTGTATACTTGTTTACTTCGTAGTGCGTGTACCGCGGGGTCGATATCACACACCGGAAACAGTAGCATGACTCCCACATATGATCGCTGTCGTCTAACAATAAATTACGACAACGTCAACAACATTGCACACCCTATGGCGCGCTCCAGGACCACTTGCTTTGGAATATTGGGGAAATTTTGCTTCTATATCCATTTTGAATAATTCATTGTCAAGCCGTTCGACTTTCGAGGTTCTCTCGGGTCGTATGAAACAGCCTGGCAGGCCACGGGTTTGACACCCCTGTACTAAAAAGATACTTTCAATAGAAAACTGACGTCATAATCATGGTTTCCTTGCGTAGTCGCAATCAAACATTTAGGAGACATTTTCCCATCAGTTGTCCATAACGATGCCGGGACTTAGTATATCGCGGCTAGTTCATGATTGCATAGTATGTGTCGAACATCTGAAAAGCATTGTTCATGTTTGGTAACTGTATTAAGTAATTTTGAACATTTTCCAGAGCGTTCGGAAGGTTCAGGGGATTGCAGAAGGCTATCGGACCGAGGATGTGTGATCAACTGTCGCTGGTTCCAAAGCAGAAAGCCATGTGCCTAGAGTATGAATCGAATGAATATGTAAATGTTTATATCGCATTATGTTTACTGACCCGCCACGCCTATTCGTGCTACAGGGACCCGATTGTAATGGACAGCGTTGCCGATGGTGCTTTCCACGGTATCCAAGAATGCCAGCATCAGTTTAAAAACGAACGATGGAATTGCTCAACGATAGTGAAAGGGCAAACCGTTTTTGGGAAAGTAATAAACCAAGGTGATATATCTTCGAATTCGACTTACCCATAAGCGTATCCTGATAAAATCCGACACTCTTATCTGCTCCCTAATGCAACAAAATATCTATCACAATAAATGCTCAAACGTCAAATTAAACATATTTGAATTAAATTATTGCGTGAAATATACTCTCCGTTTGGATATGAAGCTAATTCGTAAAGACAACAATGTGTTTCCAGGAAGTTGCCACACATATCCATTATTACAAGTTCATTTTGTAAAGCGCGCGGCATTGCTGTTGACTGAACTGTGTATTACTACTGGTCGGTGCGCAATTTTTATGATACAGCAGCGGCAATAAACACTCCTATCAGCAATTTCTTGACGCAGCCGTAATGCACCCATTGGCTTTGAAATTCGACAATGCAAAACCCTGCCGAGCATCTCTATCGCGTGAATGTGTACACTCAGAACATGTACTATGCAGTATACACATGTCCTTGTCCATTGTGCATATTACTTTCGAATTTGCTATGACAAGTGAAGAAAAGTAATTTTCGGCAAACTCTCACCGCAAGCACGGCCGAAACAGGATAAACAGAACCTGATCGTTCGTTTCATGTTTCGTCGTGTAAAGGGACAGATCGACATGATCATAATCATCCATCAGAGGCGTATTGGTATAATTTAAGTGCGGGTACATACTACATATGCCGATGGAGTTAACACGGTGTTGACATTCTTAAATCATTTCCAAAACAAGTAATTTGTCATTGAAGCGACCCGCCATGCTGTGTCAGCTGTGAAACATCTCTGATAGGATGTTGACATATTGAGACTCAAGTTCTTGTTGTTTATTGTTGAGGGTTATTGTTTGTGGTATTCATGGTGTTTGCCGACTACAATGGTCATTTGCACCAGGCCGATATTCCTTTGTTTTTTATTCTTCCGTAGCTGCCGACTTGTAACATGGCCTACTTCTTGGCTTTTTAACACGCCGTTTACGCGGATGATATGGCGAGGTGAAGCATTGAGAAACCTCTAACCAGGCCCGTAACTGCCGCACCTCAAAGCACTAAGGAGGCCGAAAATTATTTCGTGAATTAGTATATATTATAGAGTATTTTTGGAAACTTTATGCAACTTTTTCAAATTTTTTCGCGCCGGGCGCGATTTCATGTTGCCAATTATCTTTATTTTTGGGTACTCTTCCCACAAGAAAAAGATTTGTTGAAATGGGCGTACTGGCGTTGGTCATTACCGCGCCACGATACAACAAGACATATAAAGTAGGCAATGTAACATGCGACTCCAAGAAGTGTGCCAGAACGATAGGCAGCGAGAAAACCTTGGCCGAAAAGGACTGCCCTAATGCTGACCGAAAACTTCGTTATATATACAAAAGACTGTCTTGGCAATCTCACAAGACAAATACCGTGACGCAGCGAAAAAGTATATGCCAGTGAATAAATACCAATTTGAAATCGGGTGCGTTTTTAGTTTCGTAGCCTACGTTATGGCGATTCTATATTTTTGATATAGCAGACAGGAGGTCAATACCATCATGTTAAGGAGTCATACCAACGAGCCCTACAGTTTCCAAGACACCTCACTCAGCTCTACCGGTGAATCTGATCACGTGAGCAGAGAAGATAAGAAGCTGATAGCAATATATGTGCAATTCCCGTTCTTATTGAAAGATTTTATCATGAATTTTCGAAAATTTTCGCGCTTCACGCTGGCTCACTAAGCAGTATACAATTCATTTCGCGGCAAAAGCGAACAAGGTGATGGGGGGTAGGTTTATCACCCTATGGGAGCCCCAGACCCAAGATTTTTTGCGGGGCCTGACGAAGTGCTCTTTCGTTCCTGCCAACTGGTATACGCACGAAGATGTTTGATTAACACACCTCACTCAGCTCTACCTTTAAATCTGATGACGTGAGCTAAGAGAGGATAAAAATTGATAGCAACATATATGCAATTCCCGATCATATTGACCTATTGAGTCATGAATTATAGAAAATTTTCGCGCTTCGCGCATTTAGGAAAGAAAAGCTGACCCACTAAACGGCCATCAATGAGGAGGATAAGTAATTAGCGGTAATAAGCGAACAGCCTGAGGAGACCCCAGATCTTCGGTTCATCAACATATGGGGGGCCCAAGACCAACGTTTTGGGAGGCTGGCGAAGTGCTGTTACGGCCCTGCCTCCAACATTTAGGTAGGAATTCTGGAGTCGACCTCGGTCGGACTCGACGCATTGTTGAGGGTGTTTCGACCACTATGATCATTGATCATATTATACCAGGTCGTTATGATTCTTGAGCTGCCGATTTATAGCACGATCCAGTTCAGTTCTTGCTACATACCCGCCGCTTATACTGATCGGATGGGGATGACACAAGTATTCCCACGCTAATAACCAAACACCTAGTTCCTAATTACAAGCCACATCGGCGTGATAATGCTCGTATGGACAGCAGGTAATTGGCAACGGCACGTGCAAGTGTCATCTATTAAATTGCCACATTGCCTTTGAACGCACGCATCACATCTTCCGCTATACGATACCCATTGCCGATATCTTACCGCAGCAACGACATTACTGCCATTGTTCCTCGGTTAATAATTGGATAATATCGTCGATTTTGAGCCGTAATTATAGATTGTCAGTCACATGACTCAATATGCCTTGCGTGGATGCCACAATAGTTGGGACTGCCGTCAAAATATACGAGACCAAAAGACGTTTTCGGAGACACTATCGCAAATTAAGACATCTCCACAAGGACTCTCAAACGGAACATTGTCCAAGTCGTTTCCATAATAACTGCTGGAATTACGAATGTATGCGTCACTTACCAGTTACCATATCTATTCATAGACCGTGGTATATTATAAGTCTCTTTACGAGTCATGCATGCTTTTTCCCGCAGTCTCGCACAGCTGCGTAGCCTATAGCCTGAATCGCCAGGGCCCTTCTCAAATTAGCGTCCACAAATTGTGTCAGGGTTTGATTTCTCTTCGTCTGTAACGATGCAACGTTACTCAGAAATTTTGCACCGTTCAAATCTGGCTGCACACAGACGCATACCCCGATTTGCGATCAGTATGCAAAGGCTACTGTAGCCGCTAAGTTGCGGATCGCATGCCGAAATCGTTGTGAATCATATTTGATTCATGCGTACAACCACGATCATTATTTCTTAACAGAAAATCCATGTACTACTATCACAATGAACTTTTATTCCTTGTCCCTTGAAATGTCGCTGCAAATTCGATCGCAGTACAACGGACTGCTGATAAAAGTAACCCTCACTGAATTCCACAACTCAAGCCCCCTTTTACTCTATCAGGAAGCAGAGAGGCTTCGTTTGTCCACGCCATCACGACCGCTGGGGTCATGCACGCCGTTACCAGAGCGTGCAGTAGAGGCGATATCAACTCCTGCTCGTGTAACAACAATAAATACGGTCCCGGAAATGACGAGCAAGGTATGGAATTTTTTGACCGGTGTTCGGACGTTTGTTGCAAAATCCTGGTCTTTTATAAGCGGGTTGTCAAAATCTGGAATGTATTCGGCTACATTGTCGTGTTCGTTTTTCTAGGAGCCTTCGCGTGGGGAGGGTGCAGCGATGATATCGGTAACGGCACATACTTCATACGGCAATTCGTAGACGCCAGCGAAAGCGATGTACACGATGCACGAGCGCAGATGAACCTACACAATAACAGAGCTGGAACACGGGTGCGTTTTGAAATTGATTACGAAATTCGTCAATGTCTCTATTCATTTCATTCAATACGGTAAATCTCAATGACAAACGACGGCGATCCCTACGATAAACTGTTCGACTGGTTGTACAATTTTCTGCTATTGAAGATATTTGTAGTTAGAGTTGCATTTAAAACAAACGGTGTTTTAAAACTGTGTTTTTTCAAGTTGTAAAATTATGCCATAATTGTGTAAATACTTTTCAAAAACATGTTGTATGAGCCTACGGACGATCCCCTCCCAATAAAACCGGCCTTTACGATAATGGGATGGTTGGAACGCTCAGAATAGTCGGTTTAACAGCTATAGCACGTAGATATTTCGCCAAGGGACCTGTATTTACCCTGTATTTTCAATTGTCAGTGTCAATCCAATAGGACGTCACAACTGAATATTCATGACGTCATGGCTTGATAAAATGCTTTGAACAAGGGCCTTGTTTTAAACATGCTTGTTTTAAGTTGATTTTTATTTTAAATGCAACCCTATTTGTAGTACCCGTTTCTAAGCTATAATTCAAACCAGTGTTCAACCCGTTCAATCAGTGGTCAACCCGCGCGGTATTTTTCGAAATGTCTTACATCATCAACGTAATCGCCTAATCACTTCTGATATTATAAAACCATGGGGTTGCTAATCTGGCTCAAGATATGAAAAAGGTTAGAAACCACTGCTTTAGTCTGTAGTGCAGAGGTATCAATTATTCCAATGCATCGTACATCTGATTATAAGAGACTCATATCGCATTTAGCAATGAAATATCTTCTACCCCGAAATAGAGTATATGTCAAATACGAAACGGACGTGTGGACCTGTGACTATACTTCTTTGTGGATGGTGACGATAATCCAAATTGACTGGCGTGTAATCAGCCTGTCAATATACCTGTGACATTACTAATGTTTGGCAGTCGTATGGAAAACTCGTTTTGCATCATTGGTACCTCGTTCGTATCACGAAATAATGCCAAAATTGTTATGAGAAAAACAATGGCAAACTCCACAACGAAATGTGGACGTGTACACTTTAC
>ATSW01002873.1:0-10900 GCA_000444245.1 Botryllus schlosseri | reverse complement strand
GTATTGAACTGATAAAATTGCTAATAAACCAATGATGATGATGATGATGATGATGATGATGTCAGGATTTAAATAAAAGAGTCGCGAACGCCACTCCCAGATCTTCCTAATGCGGAGTGGAGAGTAATTAACGCTTTCAATTTGGACGCTTTGGACTCTTCAATATGATCTACCGAAAATAACAGTGAGGTATTGATAATAGGCCTACGTTATATCGGTCAATGCGTAACCAGATTACCTGAGTAGAAAAATGGACCCACTAGTTACAATGATCATAACACGACCTAATACTATTATATGTTATTCACCTAAATCCTACTCATAGAATAAATCTCGTTTACGTTATTAGCGGCAGCATTGGCTGAAGGTGAATATGTCACTCAGAAGTTCACAAAATGCTTGGTAAAAGTTCAAGCCGGAGATAATATTCATGGGAATAAAATCGTCAATCAAACTCTGAGTGCTGGAGGCGAAGAAACTACCAAAGACCAAGGTGAGTGAAATGCCGTTTTATCCTGAATGCAGGTGCGTCATTCTGGTGACCAACAAATCAAACTTCATTGTATGTGACTGGAGAAATCGTTGAAAGTAGGAAGGCTAGAAAAGAAATAGCTCCTAAACTCTATGTCACTGTAACCTGCATTTTTCACCGATATCTAAGGTAACTCCGCCTCAAAGTAACCAGCCTCAACATTGGTAAATTGCGACTTGCTCATATAAGCGTAGAATTTCGCCAATCGATTATACCACAGGGTCGAGTGTTCCAAATCCATATGCGAAAACGTCAAACATCTCACCTTTGTGAAATATGCTGTTCATACTATTGGTAGCGAAACGATTTTAGACCAGTCGCAAAGTTTCATTGCAAAATAATGCTTTGCGATACATGTGGTTGTGAGATGTCCTGCGAAACGTTATAGATGTCGCAGCAGGAAACGGTTTTGGGAATGATATCATGGATGTGTCAGTTTACCGATCTCGATCCAGCTCTGAAACGACTATTTCGCAATTTTATCGTATTTAAATTTCGGAGTACGCATTATTGTATATGTATACGTATAACCTAATTGCATTTAATAATTCTGTGTATCTTAGTATCGGCAACATTGGCTCAAGGAGGAAATGTCAATCAAGTTAACGAAGACAGCTCGGTAGTTGTCACAGCTGGAGATCAGGTACATGGAAACAAGATGGTCAATAACATTACGATTATCGGTGGCGAAGCAAGTCATTCTACTCAAAGTAAGTGCAGTCTGATATCACAGTATACTGTACGGTGTAACTGTTCAGGCGATGTTCTATAATAAGGCGACGGACGATAGCGTTTTCAGAGAAATGTACCATTGTCGAAATGAAGGCTTACGACTGCCTAAATGGCCACAACAACATGTTCGTCAATGATCTTTCATACCTCTAATATCAATTATTTACTGGGGATGGTGTGAACCTCATGATGCCACGTGGGGTCATATTGCTCATACCAACTCTACATTTCAGTGAAGTGATTTATTAGTGTACCCGATACCTAGTGACGACTCGTGCCACATTATGTCACAATTCTGAAGTACCTACTGACTTTTTAAACTTCGCCTTATATATCAACTGGAGCAATCAATTGGTATAATACTCCCATACAATCAATATTTTACGTCACTTTGCCAACAATTTCGACGAAGACTTGCAGGGGAATACAAGCTTACGCCCTAACGGTCTAGGCCAGACCGGAGTATGTATTCGGAGTCTGAGTATTGCTACATTTATATTGGGCTGAGTGTCAAAAGGGTTTCCCTACTTGCTACCGATATTTTCCAATTAACAAGTTATACAGTAGTCAACACCCCAATCACACGGATTTTTTACGATACAATAAACATATCAAATCAAGATGGTCCCCGTTCACCTGCTAAATTTATTACATTCGACAACGATGTATTATTTATATGAATTTCGTTGATAGGTTGAATAAGCATCATTCGCTGACCCTACCTATATGTAGCGTATTTGGCTCTTGATATTGTGTGATTGCGGGACAAGATCGAAGCAGAGAGTCACTGAATATTTACAAACGGAAAACTGAATATTTCAAGCAAACTTCTGTAACAAAGAAAGTACAGCTTTTGAGATTTTTTAGGTACACTCGTTTCGTGTTGATTTTTATGGTGCCGCAGCGCCATGCATACAATGAATGACCTGCAGTTGAAATGCAATGAATTGTAACCAAAAAATGTTTTGATGACGTGGAAAAGTGTAATATATCAAAAAGGTTCACAGTGCAGAACCCACCGAGGGTCGGTTGTAAACGTAAACGTCTAAATTTCAGTGGTTCACACCAGACATGGGGTGATTACTTCATGAATGTAAGCGATTGCGATTACTTCCGAATGACGCGATTACGATTACGATTACGATTACAGCAAAATCGGGAAGTAGTCGATTACGATTACGATTACATTGGAAAAGTAATCACGATTACTCACGATTACATTTATTTTGCATTTTAGAAGTTGTATTGGAAGACAATATATGGATGGCGCTGAAAAGGCCTAATGAGATAACAAACTTCCTTTAAAAAGATGCGTCATTTGCTTGTTACGTCATAATGTACCCATTGCCCATATTTATAGAGGACGATTTATCGCACCCAACCAATTGCATTCTTGCCAGGTCCATGACTGCCGCACCACAAATTTCCCAATAGGGTGAGGAGCGAGCTCGGAGGGGACTCAAGAGTATTTCGTAAACCAACATAAATTATAGAGTATTCTCGAAAGATTTAATCAACTTTAAATCCTCTCTAGATAAGCTTGATTTTAGAATGCATACGTCTCTCCCTCAACAAAAAAGCATACATAATTTATAGTAGGCACGCATTTAAAACAAATGGTTGTTTAAAACACATTGTTTAAAACTTGTTTTAAACAGTGTTTTAAAAAAAGGCTTAAAAAAAACTAAATTGTGTTTTTTCAAGTTGTAAAATTATGCCATAATTGTGTAAATGCTTTCCACAATTACCACCCGATTTGGCCGACGAACATCGATATGAGATGGTTGGAACCCCTCAAAATATGTCGGTTCAACAGTTATAGTACAGATATTTCGTCAAAGGAGCTATATTTACCCTATATTTTCAATTGTCAATGTCAATCCACATTGGTGACGTCAAGGCTTGAAAAAAAACATGTTTTAAACAAGGGCATGTTGTAAACATGCTCGCTTTAAATTTATTTTTGTTTTGAATGCAACCCTAATTTATAGCAACAGGCGTTTAGGTTCAGTCAATACCAAAAGACCAAAAGACAAATGCAATTTCGATCAACACGCGACTTCACGAATTGTGCTACTAAAGAAAGACCTTGGCCGAAACTTAGGGTACGTGTCCATTGTCAATAGCCGCGCTGGGTGGGCGTGACTAATAGTCCAGTCCTTCCAATCCGAGCCCACAATGCAAATGCCACCCGCGGGCACCCACAGAGCAATAAAGACATGACAATTTGTGTGCGAGTCTCACGAAAGTTTTTCTTTTAGTCTGCTACGTTAGGGATACAACAATATATTTTGATTATATAACATGCCGGAAATCACGAATTAACAACATACACTAAAGTAATTATAACAAGATAACAGACGTTATAATTATGAATTACGTGCCCCCAGCTCTACAGGTAAATCTGACCATCGAGGGCAGAGAGAGAGAGAGGAATAAAAATTAATAATAATGTAATGCGATTACCAATGTTATTGACGAAATTCAGTCTTCAAGTTGAAATTATCACCCTGTGGGGGCCAAAGACTGGACTGGGGGACGAATAGCTGTTTTGGTCCTGATTCTAGCTACAACCCACGCTAACATGATATATAAGCCCATGGCTATGGCGGCAGGTCCCAATGTTGAGTAAAGAATTATGAAATAACGCGCATGTTTCAAGTAGAGTCATATGAGAATAAGATGAAGAGAACATAAAATTCTGACTTCAACTTAATACAGATAATGTACTGCAAGCTGCCGCTACGAGAAACGGCAAAAACGGCTCGGTTGTGATATATATCAGCAACTGTTGATTTTTATTGCTTCGTTGTGGAAACCGTAATGTTATATTTGACGAGTACAAAATTTCAAATCTCTGTCCGGTGTACGTACGTACTACATAGGCCTACTGCTCGCCGAGCAGCAACGGTCAAACTGCGTTTGCATAACCAAACATCAATACACAAGTTTCTTGGTAGAGTGGTGATTAATTATCCTGCTCCGGGGTACTGGCGTGTGGAACGGGTTGATAATACATCTTCCTTGTTCACGAATGTTCAGTTTATGTCATAGTCCTTGTACAAATAAAAAGTATTCGTTCTTTCACAAAGAAGTCGATTAAATATGGGAAGTAGTCGATTACGATTACGATTAGGCCTACTTCGGAATTTTTTCGAATGTAATCGATTGCGATTACGATTACTTGAAAATGCTGTAATCGTCGTAATCGATTACGATTACTAATCGCGATTACCCCATGTCTGGTTCACACACAGAACGCGAGCGTGAACCTCACGTTCACACCATTCTTACTATTTACGGACAAAATCTTGTTTGAACGTCTCCTGCAAACGTCCAGGTCTAGCTCTTCGCTACCAAATTATGAGACACTGCAGTGACGTGCGGTGAGGAACTGACAACCCCCCCACAACACACGCGCGCGCGCGCGTAAGGTACTTCATAAAGATACTGAAGGGTGTGGGTAATAACATCATCATCATGAGAATGCGGGTTACAATTCTACATTCCACAATACATATTTCATTTTTTCCTTCAATGAACTATTCAGTTATTTTAATTTATTTAATACAGATTGTTCAACGAAAAGGATGAAAGGACATCCAAAAACCATTTTATTAATGGTCCTAATTTTGGTTTTCTATTGTCTTTTGCTAGTCCAATCAACTGTATCAGCAAAACTAATAATGTCACTCACTAACATCAAACTAAATGTTGGAAACATCATTCATAGTGTCAGACTGTAGAAAATCAGGCTTATAGCTATGATTGACGATGCAGATTTCCTTAGAATAAGATTCGCAAATATATAAAACCTAGAAGGTTTGCTTATTGAGTTGGCGACCTGCTTCTTATCATATTAGTCATGTTCAAACGAAGGCTATCCAGGCCCGTCTCGCCGTCTAAAAAACTTTTCGAGTTTCGCAAACTAATAAAACAAATCTCAGTGGCTATTCATAACATGACTACTCACGATTTTGGTGCGTATATTAAGGTTATAATAATATGAGTAATGAAATTAATCCGGAGTTCACTGGAAACGGACAATTGGCCCATGGACAGTTTAACGTGGGTATTTGGCCTCCAGTTAGTTCATTACGACTATGCAGGCATTGGAATGCGGCCGTAGGCTACATAAGTACTCTAAACGCGTTCATGAATAGCAAAAAGGTTGCTTATCCCTGCTTTAGTTGCTGAAGAGTGTTGTCAGGTATTATAGGCAGCTCATAGTTCATAATAGAAAGGAAGTGATGACCTTGATATTTTTGGTTGTATTTGTATCTTTTGAATAAAATATTATTTCTTTTGTGGTAACCATGTCCGTTCCCCACGTTGGAGAGTACAGCGTTGTACTGACGTAGGGTTATCAAAAGGTGGTTGTTGAACTGCGTTGCCTATTTTTATCTCGATATTTGCCCTTTGAAATCATGCGGTCCGCGGCCTCTACGGGGCCTGCGACCCATTATGTCTCGGCGAACCCTGATCTACATCATGGGTTCTCAATCAGCGATCCGTGGACCTGTTGGAGGTATGAAGCACGAAAGCAAGGGGTAAGAGATGCATTGTGGAATTATTTCGCAAATCTACATAGCGTTTGGTATACTTTCAAGGTGTATCAATATGGGTACGAGGAGTTCTAATAAAATATCACGGTGTAAGAGCTCTATAAGGTTTAGGAAACACTGATCTACATGTAGAATATATCATGAGTTAAATGCTTGCATTCACAACACCTGTGCAATTTTCCCTCTAAGCTGCGCACGTGCGCAAATGCGCAGTGCTGAAACCGTCTCTGCGCACAGAAAATCTAAGCTGCGCACAAAAAATCCGAAGTGGTGTTTTTTTTTTAGTCGTTGCGCACTGTTGTGCAAGGGGTCGAGTAGGCACTCAGACTCGTGAAAAAATTAGAGGGAACATTGCCAGGGAAAATAGTGTTATCACTGAAGTCTGAAACCGAGGTACAAGTGCGGCCCGCAAAGGTAAGTATTACGCTCCGCGAAGAAATGAGAATATGCGATCATGTGCGTCCCACAAAAGAGATTTTTCTTTTAGTATGGTCTCGTACGCGTGAGCGATACTGATATCATTTCAATAGCGCATTATTTTCTGGGAATGGCGAAATAACATGGTTTACCAAAGTTATAAATAACAACGGGCTAGCTCGAAGTTAATCTGCGAGGAACTAACGAATATTATTCTCCGCGTGGTATAAACATTAAACACTGCGTAAGATATACTCAGGACCGTAACTGCCGCACCCCAAACCCACCAAATGGAGGGCCAAGCTCGAAGGGGGCCCAAAATTATTTCGTAAATTAACATAAATCATGATATATTTCTTATCCTTTTTAAAAGCAAAATCGCGCGATTTAATTGCGCGATTTAATGTTGCTAAATATTTTGATTATTGGGTACCCTTTCCCCAACAAAAAAATACACGTAATTTATAGAAATGGGCACTTGGACGTCGGCCATTACCGCGCCACGACGCACTAAGACATACGAAGTTATAGGCTATGTAACATGCGACTCCGAGAAGTGCACCAGAACGATCAGCAGCGAGAAAACCTTGGCCTAAAAGAACTGCCCCTGTGCTGATCGACAACATCGATGTATATACAATTGTACATATGTTTAATTGTCAATAGGCGCCTAAATGGCTGGTACCGACTGTTTCTGTCCTGGCGATCCCAGTCCCACAACAAGATAAATGCCATATCGAGGGAACATTATCTGCCAATAAAGAAATACCAATTTGAAATCGTGTGCGTCTTCTAGTTTAGTACGTTTGGGCGATTCCAATATCTTTTGATATAGCAGATAGGAGGTCACGAAATGGCATCATGTAACGGAGTTGTTATACCAACGGGTACGCCCGAAGATATTTTATTAATATTTAGTGGGCCTACCTTTTCCAACACACCTCACTCGATCAGCTCTACCAGTAAATCTGATTATGTGAGCAGAAATAGGATAAAAATTGATAGCAATATATATGCAATTCCCGATCATATTGACCGATTCAAACATGAATCATATAATTTTTTCGCGCTTTTAGGCGACACAACCACTATACGGGCACCCAGTGCAGATGATAAGTACCGGGAGAAAGCGTACCGCCCGAGGTGGGTCTGGGGTCGAAGCCCCCCAGAAGTTCGGTAAATCACCCCGTGGGGGGCCTGGTTGCGCACTGTTGTCCACGGGCCTGCGCAGTGACTTGGCGTGTTTGCGCAGACTCGTGAAGAATTAGAGGGAGCATTGCTGTCGAGGCATATTTTTGATGAACTTATAAATATAATTAACAGCCGTCATGTGACCCTTTCCACTTTAAACATATAGTGCTCGGCGCATATTATTATTATTTTTCAGAAAATATTTCGGTGCTGATTCAATCAATAACCTGTAACACAATGCAAAAGACAAAGGAGAGAATTCTTGAGGACTTCGGTGCCGAGGAGCTTCGTCCACCGGATTTCGAAGTGAACCCACAGATGAGAAGAGTGAAAGGGTCGGGATATTTCAAAGGCAAATATGAACATGTGCAGGAAATGGTAGTCAAAACGAAGACTGGATGGTTTCGGAAACAAAAGACGCAGGTCATAAAAAATCAATTTCGAAAAGAGTTTGGATTTTTCCGCAAGCAACTTGAAGATCGCGATTACATTACACTCGGTGAGATTTTTCAAGCGGACATCGATGATAATTCCGTGACCGCCATAGTTGCTTCTGCTGGATCGGGAAAAACCACTCTCATGCGTAGAATGGCAAGACGTTCTTGTGAGAATTCATTTGCAAATCATGCAACCACTTCAGGCTCTCGCCAGTCCAATTATAAACTCGTACATTATGTTGAAGTAAAGGACATACAATGTTCGGAATCAATCAAGCCATCCAAATTTCTCTTCGGCGGAATGTTTCAAAACGTGAGCGACGAGGAGCATATGTATGAATGGATGCTGAAAAATCCATCGGAATCAATTTTATTTTTCGATGGTTTGGATCAGGCTAAATGGCAAATCAATAGTAAGGCGAACAAGAAGATCAATCCTTTTTCTTCAGCCGACTCAGCAACGATCATGTGCAATATTCTCTCACGCAACATTCTTCCTCGTGTAAAAGTCGTCATCTCTTCGCGGGAGTTTCAAATCTCCGATTTACCGGCAGAAGCGAGACCTGAAGACATCATCACGCTTTCGGGTTTGAGTCTAGATGACGCTAAAAATCTTTTCGTGTTTCTGATAGGTCAGGACGGGGCTAAGGCATGGAAGATGATACAAAGGATGTCACCCAGGCTGCTCAATTTAGTCTCCATCCCTGTATTTCTTGTCCTAACTGCAGTGATAATGTCCAAGGATCCGACAAAACCTCCTCCCAAGACGATCACCGAACTCTACAAAATAATCATCTCCACTCTGAGTGATGTGAAAAACATCATAAATGCCGACGATATCGCCGAAATTATCAAGAAATTGAAAGCGATGGCATATCGTGGTATGAAAGAAGGGAGAGTCGTGTTTTATAAGAAGGATTTAAAAATGTTTGGGATCTCGAAAGAAGATGTTCGTGACCTTATGATGAAAGTTCCCGGAAATAAACTCCTCAGTCGCAATCTAGTGGAAGGCGATTTCATATTCTTTTTCTGTCATCAAAGTTTACAGGAATTTCTTGCGGCGGAGTTTGTAGCTGAAATGGCGATTCGGAAGTTCATAAGCTTCAACCATAAACACCTTCACACAGAGCGATGGTCGGTCGTCCGCAGATTCGTGTGCGGAATCATTTATGACAACTCGCCAAATCAACTTCATAAAGGTGAGATTCCACGTAGAATATAGACTTCGATAATTAAATAGTATATTCATATTGAAATGAACCCGAATATTTTCGGCTGACACTCGTCAGGGGTAATCGTCAGCATTTAGTAGAGAATTGGAAAGAACATTGTATATCAACAATCGAACAGCTTCTTTGAGGTACAGAACTTCAATATACAATTGAATAGTATATTCATATTAAAATGAACCCGAATATTTTCGGCTGACACTCGTCAGGGGTAATCGTCAGCAACTAGTAGAGAATTCGAAAGAACAGCGTATATCAACAATCGTAACACAAAATATGACGTCACCAGCATGAAATGACGAATACCAGAGCGTTCAATGTACTATTTTTAGATGATACACGAACTCTTTTTGTTGACACAGCCTTGGCTGGTGTATTTTGATAAAAGTCGACTCCAAGGCGCACAAATGAAAGTGTGAGCGACCCTTTCCGAGTATGCGAAATCTGTCGTCTCGATAATTTTTCGCACAGGCGGGATTATCCAACAAGTGTTTGCCAATTGCAGAATTTATGGCCTTTGATTGGTCCGCATCAATCTTGAGCGGGTGGGTTAAGGGTGAGCTTTTCATCGAGCGTGTTTTAATGAATCTAGGGACATGCTGATTTACGCGTTCCTGCAAGCGCTTTGACGTTCTTCCCACGTAGCCACAATCACAGTGGCACTTAAATTCGTAAACTACATTGCTTTGCTGAAGTGCGGGTAGCACGTCTTTACGTGTTGCGGGGAGCAGTTGCGTTGTCGTGAAAATCACGTTGGTCTTCACTGTGTCGTAACACTTATTGACCGCTGAAATCAATTGCTTTTCAAAGCGGGTGGAAATAGGCCCTATCCAAGGTAGATGGATGTAAACATCTTTGGTTGTTCGTTCGGTAGGCTCTATTGACTTTTCTGCATTGAAATGCGTTACTTTCCTCTCTATGCCACGGTTGATGACATGTTCAGGGTAACCGTTATCAAGTAAGATTTTCCGGATATTGTCAAGTTCTGAGTTCAGTTTATTACCCGAACATATCATCAACGCTCTATGCACGAGGGTGCCTATGAGGTTGATTTTTCTGCGGCTAGGACTAAATGAGTTCCAACGAAGGTATTGGCCAGTGAATGTCGGTTTCCGGAAGATTGATGTTTCAAATTTATTGGTATCATGTTTTTCGACTAAAACGTCCAAAAATGACAATGAGTTATTTCGTTCTTTTTCAATTGTGAATAACAGAGCCGGGTGAAGCGAGTTTAAGTGAATGAGAAATTGATCACAGTCTATCTCATTTCTGAAAATGACAAAGGTATCGTCTACATAACGTCGGTACAACACCGGTTTGACGGACACACGCTGGGTGAGAAGCTCGACCTCATAAAATCCTACGAAAATGTTAGCCAGAGTAGGTCCCAAGGGAGATCCCATCGATATGCCGTCTATTTGTTTATAGATAACATCGTTAAAGCTAAATTCAACAGAACATGTAGCTGCCTGTAAAAGTTCAACAAAAACTTTACGCGGCATTGATGGTGGTGCTAGCTTACCGCCGTAAAGCGCGTTCGCACAAATATCGATAGTCTCTTGCAGCGGAACGTTTGTAAAGAGACTAGAGATATCAAATGAGCTCAAGAACACTTCTGAATCCGGCAGGTTCAGGTTTCGCATCTCACTGGCGAAAGTGAACGAATCACGAACACATTCGGTGCCGTACAGTTCGCGAACAGGTTCCAAGATGCCGATAAGCCATTTTGCCAGTTGATGTTGAGCAGACCCGATCATGGACAGTATCGGTCTCATGGGCACGTTTTCTTTGTGAGTT
>ATSW01002872.1:0-11195 GCA_000444245.1 Botryllus schlosseri | reverse complement strand
GCATGGATTTGACTTTATGAATACATTCAAACATGCCCTTATCTCATTCAAGAAGTTTACAGAGCGTACACATGTACAGTAGGTTACACGTACACTGTACATTTGTACAGTAATTGAAGGAACCATGCAGGTGCAATTACGATTACATACGGTGAGTACATGGCGATTTATTGCCGAATAATTACAGACAGGCGAGTGGAAGGTGGTCATCGCAAACCCTGCACTCCTAGACCCGATGACCGTCGACATAACCGTATTCTCGAGGCCAACAAGCAACAACGAAGGCTTGGTACTATCACCAGCGCTCTTGTGCAGACAAATCAATTTTACGGGCAGCGAGAACATCGTCATTTACGCACACCTGGGACTGGGTAAGTGCCGCCTTTTAAAATCAATACTTCACACCTTTTAAACCTTCAAAGTAATTGCAATTATGAATTTACACCGACAGACGCGTGATTAATAATGGAAGCATCGCGAAGTCCGGAACATCAACAGCTTTAACACTTTTCATAAATATTGAATAAAAGACGTACCGCACTTCTCTAGAACTTTGAACGACCGGACGGCTGCACAACGTTACGTAACTAACACCTTATAAACATATTGTTTGTCGTCAGTTACAAAATGTCTATGCGTTAACACTCCTAAGAGACGCATGGTACTATAAGATTTCCTGCAATACCCAATGAATTCATTTGGCTCCCTACAGTAGTCTCAAAGCATGTATTATATCGATGAAGAATTTCATTATAAATGTATGCTATACATTAGAGATTTGCATAAATATTGGCGACAGTCATGGGGTGTTACTGAGAACAGTTGCGAAGTATAGCCATACAGGAAGTCATTGGTCAATAATGAAGTACTTTTACTTTTTCGAGGTACTAAAGTGTAGGTTGTGCCTACTTGCACTATTTAGTCGAGTGGTTATGATATTAGACTAAAACAGTTACTCCAACGCGAACTATATATACCTTTGACGATAATTTCACACCTTTCCCTTTCTACTTTCATCCGCAGTAGTTTGACATGTAATGAAATCGCTATTACTACTTGAGTAGCAACACTGACTACTTTGACCTCTGAGTACCGCACCGTACCGCAATATCCCAACTGAAACATGACTACTTGGGCATTGGTGCTTATATGAAGAATCGCATGATGAAAACTTGTGATGTAGACATTGTCAGAATGAAACAACACGGTGCAGCAGTGTACAGGTACACACACAACTTCAATGTTGCCAGCCAACAACTGCTGCTATTAAACGCTCTTCATCCATTCTTGGCAAGCCACTTAGTAGGGAGAGACACATTCTACTCGAGAATGTAGGAAAGTATCTGACGTTGTACTACAACAAATTGCAATTATTTCTACCATAATGCGTGATGTATCTACTGGTATTCTTCATAGGTCCGGATTTCGTTAAAAGAAAGTTTTTTTTTCATGTAAAAATTTGTCAGTTTTTAAGTCAAAAAGTTTTTTCTGGCCTAACTACTTCGTAAAGACAGACAGTTCCAACGAGAAATGAAGATAAGTAGTACAATTCTAACATTCTGTGCGAAAACACCTAATTTACATACATGAGGGCAAAACTTTGTCAAAATTAAGTTTTTTAAGGTCGATGAATGTCAAAATTTAATTTTTTAGGTCAGAATCTTCCGTTTTTAGGTAAAAAAATTGCCCTACCTATTATATATAGATACGACTTCAAATTACAGGTGAATTCGCCGTGATCGATGCCGAAGTTCAGGCAACTGTGACAAGACCTTTGACGCGGTCTGGTACGTACGATACGTCTTCGCTAGCTCTAAAGGACGACGGCAGAGGAGCAGATGTGATAGCTAACGATGGCGTTTATTCCGGATATTTCACCAGTTTCACTCTGGAAGGACGATACAACGTGAAGGTATAAAGGAGTGATCCACAAACAGCGTCCACTATAGAGTGTCGCCACAGATTTCGAGATTTGCCGCGAGTCTTTTTGGAATTTTGGAAAATAACCGTATAAATATTTAAAATATGGCGTGCAGACAAGCATCTGTGACATTAAAGCGCTATAACCGCCTCAATAGCTGATAAATAAACACATGTTTGTCAACATTCCAACCTCGATACAGTCGTATATGTTCGTATAAACAAGCAAGAAAATCCATCGCAATAACACGTGAAAATAAAATTTTAAATCAACTTTTCTTCTGCTAAAGATTGGAAACCATTGGTATAAACTATAAAGTGTTTGTGTACAATTCTGTAGAAGCGAATCGTTTAATTTTACACCACAGGTCAACGCCTCTAGCACTGGAACGGCACGGATTGCTCCAAACTACATCTTGGGCATTGGCCGCCTCAGGGAACCTTCCATTACAATAGACACAAAGAATATGACCTCGACCAGGTATCATGATAGCCCATTGGTAAATTTAATATCGATACAACGCTACGTATGCGTCTCTAGTCGAACCAACGTCGCCGGAAAGTCGCGGCGGAGACGATCCATAAAATTTGGATTTCTGCGCCCGTTCAGTAGAGGAAGTACACAGCAGAAAGAATTCATCGTCGAAACGGCAAAAGCGATCGTGTGTCAGGCAGGGTATGAAACGCAGAATCAATGATCGTTGTATATGTTTCCTAAATATTTGACATGGATCACACTGCACAAGATCAAGTCACATTACGATTGGTCACCGGAACAGTAAGGCATCCATATAACCTTCATCTAATCACTTCACGAGATGGCCAGAAAAATTGGGAAAAAAATTATATTTTTTATTAAATAAATCCGGAACTTTTTCTCTTATAGCAATGTCACTGTAGGTTGGAATTGAGCCAAAATTGGTGTTCAGCGATTTTTAGGTAACCGAACAATTTGATCAAGAAACCAGTAAAATTTGAAAAAAGCGTTATTTTTTAACAGGCCTACTGGGTATTTGCCATCTCTAGGCTACAGCTATACCTTCGATATACTGTAATACTAATGATGATTTCTAATATAGTGCCCCAACGCTGATAAATTGCCGTTATTCTCGGGAGAGTTTACATTCTCAAATGGAAATAATCGATATTTATATGTTTGAAATGTACTGATGGTCATCAGCCATACAATGCTCACTACTTATAATCCATCATGTATAGGTCGCGAGAAGTAAACGAGAATTCTAAAGAATTCTAAAGAATTCTACGAGTATAATTTTAATAATATTTACATCGTTTATTTTCAGTTATGACCACTTCCAAGACAGTTGTTACAAGCATGTCAGTCTTCCGCTTAAAACTGCCAAAGAAGCTGCCGCATCATGCGAGGCAGAAGGAGGGTATCCCGCAATAGCCAATTCACATCAAGAATATAATTACTTGCTGGCGAGTGTGAGTGGAAGTGACACTTGGTTTGGAGGCGTGGATGAGGTCAGTATTCCAATCATGACCTTTAGGAATAGTGGATAATTATAGCAAATGATGGTTGCCAGTCGCTGACTATTGATGGATCGATCCCGCACGTGCGGATTAAAAGACGGGCGGAGGATGAAGATTTGATAGCATTGGCGGATGTATTTGCGACTGAATCCTTAAGCGACGAATTTCGAAAAGTCATCGCGTCCTTTGAACCAGATTTAAAAGGTCTTAGCCGTAAAGAAATAAACGGGTACGTGAAAGAGTACATACGTCGAAATATCAGACTTCTCTGAGATCGTAATTTGCCAAAAGGGCTTTCCTACCCTTCGTGTTAATTGATTTACATTTTACATGCAGGAACGTCACTGCCGCACCCAAACCTCCCAATTAAGGGGGCCGGGCTCGAAGGTGCTCAAAATTATATCGTGTAAATTAACATAAATTATGAAGTATTTCTTTAGAAAATTATGCAACAGTTTCAAATTTTTCTCGCGCTGGGCGCGATTTCATGTTAACGAATTTCACGAGTATTGGGTACCCTTACCCCAACAAAAAATAAGCATGATTTATAGAAATGAGCACTTGGCATTACCGCGCCACGACGCACCAAGACACATGAAGTTATAGGCCATGTAACATGCGACTCCGAAACGTGTGCCAGAACGATCAGCAGCAAGAAGACCTTAGCCGAAAATGACTGCCCTGGTGGTGACCGAAAACTTAGATATAGGCCTATACATATATGTTTAAATGTCCATAGGCGCCTAAATGGCTGTCGCCGAATGTTTCTGTCCTGGCGATCTGAACCGCACACGACAAATGCCAACCAGCATGGAAAAATTATCAGCCAGTAAAGAAATATCAATTTGAAATCGTGTGCGTATTTTATTTTAGTAAGTTTGGGCGATTTCAATATCTTTTGACATAGCAGATAGGAGGTCACGAAATAGCATAATGTGACGAAGTCATTATATCAACGGGTTTGCCCGAAGATGTTTAACTATTATTTAGAAGCCCTACATTTTCCAAGACACCTCACTCAGCTGTATTACCGGTAAATCTGAATACGTGAACAGAGAGAGGATGAAAAATTGATAGCAATACATATGCAATTTCCGATCATATTGACCGATTCAATCATGAATTATAAAAAATGTTCGGCGATATCACCCGACTCACAAAACAGTAGACACAGTGTAGCTAATAAGTAGCGGCAAAAAGCGTATATCCTGAGAGGGGGGTCTGGGGGGATAAGCCCCCAGAAGTTTGGTTTATCACCCTATTGGGGGCCCAAGACCAACGGTTTGCGGGGAAGGTGACGATGTGCTGTTACGGTCCTGTTTACATGTATTTATTTTCCCAGTGCTGAGAGGAATGTAATTCAATAGCTTAGCGATCCTATATAGTATACACTTTCCTTAGTAATATCACGCTTGTATCACACTGCAATTTTATCCTCGATGTAAGACAATATAAATCTTACATGAGCAGTATATTCATACGTATGGTACAATGTCTTACAGGATTATACGAAGACTAGGCATCACATCGGAATCGCAAATTGAGTGGCTGAAACAGAGTAAACTCAATTCCTACTACCCGAACTCTGTTACAACAGTACGTCCATTTTAATGATACATGTAAGTCTAGGTCTACACATATTGACATTCATTTTCTTTGACAACTCAACAGCCCCTTATTTACGCCGCACGGAGAAAGCGAAAATCCAATGAGAGTCGGGAAGAGAGTGCTATCACGGATTCAAACGCCGGGAGATCATCAACCGCCACAACAACTATCCTTTCACATAACGTGACCCTGGCGCTGGCAATGAAGGAGCCTGACGTAATAAAACCGCAAGAATTATACCGCAGCGCACTAACATACAACCTTTCGCTGCAGAAAGTGGAGTTCGGTGCGAGCGGAAACGAGGCACAGGAGTGCTCGTGGATTTCCGATGGAAATGTATTTAGCACGTCCAGTGAAGCTTGTCACAGACCCAAAGCATTCTTCTGTGAACGCCCAAGTAAGAGCTCGATTAATCATGATGACTAAGAAACTATAGTGCTTTAAAGATCATACCGTTTCGTTTGTATGTATGTGTATCACGACTCGGTTTATATGCCGCAAAATCATCAAGGACAAAAATATAAATCGTCCTATCGTACTATCCTAATTTTGCTAGTGACTAGTAAGTACAAAACTGGTTAATCAATTTTGAAGTAATTAACAAGCATCCAGTACGTGAGAAGTCCTAGTATGCCTGCTATACAGGCCCACCATGACCATACATTCTAAAGCAGGGGTGGGCATTTATTTTTCTCCGCGGGCCAAATGAGAATCAGAAAATATGTTGGCGGGCCGAATCAGAAATTTTAGCTGTATACTTTAGCTGTATTGATTTGATTTCTGAATTGAAAGCAGTGAATTACATTAAATGGTGCTCAATGATAGTGTTCATATTGAGGAATGACAAATTGACGGTTAATTTTTACCGAAAAAAATATTTATTTGTCGTCATATTTTGAAACAATGTTAAACATGATACACATTGAACTCTCTTTTAACCCTTATCCACGTTTTTTCATCAATAAATGTATTTGGGATGACCGACGATACTTGTTTTTAACATTACTTCTGAGCCAAATTTCTTGTATACATTAATTGGGAACGATACATGCCGTAATCGCGCGAAGCACGGAATTTTCCACGATTCATGATTCAATCGGTCAATAATATCGGTAATTGCATATACAATGCCATGTTTTTGTATCCTCTCTCTCAGCCCAGGCACTCAGTTTTACCGCTAGAGCTGAGTAAGGTGTTGTCTTGGAAATATTTGAGAGGGCCCATTAGCATAGTTACTCCGGTACATGCTGTTATTTCGTGACCCCAGCCTCCTATGTGAAAAAGAAAATCTTGGCGAAATGACCTTTTTGTTGAGTCAAGCTCGCAGTTCTTCTGGAATTCGCCGACCGTGGCGGAGAGTATGTCTTCGTGTTTTTGTCATAGAACCGACTTAAGTTGTACTCTATCAACAAAGCTACGCGCTCGGCACTAAACTACTAAAAAGGAGGGCTTACCCCTGACTTCAGTAAGCAAATATTAGTTCGCCGAACCTTCTTTGAGTTTCAACTTTCGGATTCTTTTTTACTTCGTTTACGGGGGACGATGGCTCATAGAAATCATGGGCACCGAATGACCTGTTTTACGAATTAGGGATTTGGAAACGCATCGCGTAACAATTTGAAACACAGACCGTGCAATGCGTCATGTGACAATGGCAACAAAGAAGGTTTGGTGACTTCTTGTCATTTTAATTGTAATGGCATAATTTGCTACATTGACTTTACTTTGAATCTGGATTACGCATGTGAGGTACGTATAGGCTGCATAATCACGCCATGTTAATGAACAGGCTTGATAGTAAACGAATTTCCGGTTAAGTGTATTCATCCTGTCGTTTTATTCCACTCAGCAACATTAAAAAGTAGGTTTTATATTTTGAATTACAAGCAACCTTTCGCGGGCCACACAGAATTGCTCCGCGGGCCGCACTTTGCCCAGGCCTGTTCTAAAGTGTAAGTGCTCGGTGCTGTTCGGCTTTTCAGAGAAAGACATTGTTCCTCCATCTCGGATCAACGATTTCCGGCTTACCCAGAACCCAAATAACTCCCAACTCGTAAATTTCTCGTGGACAGCGCCGGGCGATGACGGCACAATTGGCACAGGTATCGAGTAATAGGTGATACCAACAAGTCACAATAATAGATTAATTTTACAAATTTGTCGAACATGCCTGTTGTTTCGCGTGTGTACGTAGAATCATTACATTTTTTTTTGTTTTAATAGCAACGAGGTACGAAATCCGAAGCCTGCGCACTTCCAAGGCGAGAGTACTTCAAAATAATTTCAAGCTAGGCGACGAAATTCTATCCGGGGCCATTCTTGCAGGAACGGTGTTAAGTCCTAAAAATAGTGGGGCAGAGGAGAAGCTAGTAATGAACCAAAGTAGATCATCCGGTACGTGAATGTTGAATCTATATACTAATTTCAAAATACTCGCAATGACTAATGATTTCTTTCAAGTCTACATTTATGTAAGCATACACCCCCTTATCAGTTAAAATATTCCAAAAACTATTTGACTTCAATTAAGTTGTACTACGTGAAATCCAAGGTTTTGTGGGATTCCGGGAAAATATTCTTCACGGAGTTCTAGCAGTATTTCCGTATCGAAAATACATTACTTCAGTGAGTCGTTTGACTAATCCTCTCATAAGTATCACAAATGCCGCTATAAAGTGCCACAAAGCTTAACAGTGGAGAATCGAGGTCGGGTTAATCAGATAAAAACCCGGCCGGGTTCAGGATCAATGCGGTAGTAATTTAAACACATCCCGATTGTTAAGCCTAGATTCAACGACACAAGAGCGAGTCCGCAAATACGGTTTCAACAAATTGGTATAATCACAAGCCAGTGCTAAGTTCAGTCATGGGTTTCCAATTCCACACAATATGATCAAATAAATACTATATTAGTTACTAAATATTATCCACCGCTTCGTATACAATTTACGATTTTACAGTACAGGAAACGCATGGCCAGTCGTGGGGGCAATGGGGACATCAGTCCATGATACATCCCTAACCGCTCATTTTCAGAATGTCCGCCGCATGCAGCAGTTGATGTAATATTGTTTGTACCTAAAAGACTCACATCGCAAAAACAGTCATTGCCAACAGAGCGGGATGGATATGAAATGTTACTGACAAGCCTGCTCGATAGTGTCAAGATTTGTGAGTAAATGAACCGCTTGGAATGATGCGTCTCACACGAAGTACCAAATATATATTGCTAACCAGCTGAATACGAAGTTCAAATAACGATTGTCGTTTACGATGGCGAAGCTGGAAATGTCGTTATTCAGGACTCCATTGACAGAACAAAGATTACAAAAGCAGCACTCAATTTCGGAGATGATTCCCTTCAAGGTCAGAGAATTAACGATGCTATATACGCTGTCAAGGTGAATATGGTGTCTATAATAAAATACCTTTTATTCAAGGGAATTTGACATCAATTTTCGAAGAATTGCCAAATGCCGGTAGAGCGAGGTCCCCTAAACTGGGTGTGATGATTTTATCTAATGAAGAATTGATAACTATTCCCGCGCTCAAGACCGGAATCCAGTTCGTGAATGTTGTAGTTATTGGCGTTTCAATTTCCGAATCCAAGTACGGTTTTTTACCTCATTTTTGTGAACGTACCCTATATCATTGAGCTTTTTATTGAAACAGATTGGTCTCCAGCAGTGTCCGAGAACCCACATGCGAAAACGCGGTTTTTGTAAACGATTGGCGGGAGATCAATTCATCCGTGTCTGATATAGTCAATCAAATATGCAGGGCGCGTACAGACGAGTATCAGGTATGCTTTTACAAAAACTTGCCACCATAAATACTACTTCAAAAATGATGGAAATTTCAAGTTCGCTTTTTGCTCGGAAATAATCAAATTTGGTGGGCAACAAGGTAAATTCGATAACAAATAGTGTTTACCAGCTCTATTACAGATGAATAAAATGAAATTTCATTTAAATCTGTCTACTGGGACATCTCAAATTTCGATATTTTGATCGTTAGATGACAACACGATAACTTTCTATCATTAAAGGCGTGGGGCATCATCGCTGTCGACGATGAGGGTCTTGAAGGCAGTGTCAGCAACATCATTTCATCGGTGATTAGGAATCAGGCAGACCATGTAACTTGCCCGATGGAGGAAGCTACGGTAAGTGTTGAAAGGTTACAAAAACGGTGATCAATAAACAAAAATCATTTGCGTCAGATATCGTACTCGATGATTTGCAGATCACTCCGCTTCGCAATGCACAATGCACATGCACATACATAGGTCACAATTCATTAGCAATACTCCCTACTCTGTACAAAAGGTAATACAGGCCTATCACATGATGCATGCCTATAATTTTATTTGCGATAGAATCGTCACTCAAATTTGTATAGTTACCTGGTGAATATCTCCGCCACAACGCACGGGCCACCGCGTCACCAATGAACAACCAATGACTGTTACGCAAGCAGATGAACGTGTAACAAAAATTATGATCTACTTCATAAGCCCCCTTTACAGTTAAATGCTGTGAAAATCTGCTGCACGATGTAAAAGAATATTCTTTCAAACCCTAGCGAAGCATCAACGCTTTCGGGAGATTTCCAGCCACTAATATTTTCCATTCTTACGGTACATTTCAAAGAAATTGCCAGCAGTCGCCGAAGGAAGCTCCTCTGTACTGGGCATTGCGATAGGCGTACCGTTAGCAGTGATAGCGGCAATCATCGGGTCCATAATGCTTTTCGGTCAAATTCGAAAATACAAACGCAAACTGGACTTGGAAAAACGACGGAAAAGAGAGGCGGTAAGTACGATACTCAAATTTACGATCATTTATAGTAAAGGTCATGTAATCTAATACTTACGGACATTAACAACAAGTGATCCCCAACACACGGCCCCCGAGGTAGTATTTTGCGGCCCGTGATCTGATTGGAGTTTTTGGGAGAAAGCTTCGTAAAGCATTTTGAAATGCTAAAATTGATTGCAGTTTAAAAATCTTGTTGTTGTCGTTCAAAATAAGCTACTGTCTTGCGCCCAACATCAATATTCCTCATCAGCTGACACAGCTTAGCGATGACAATAGCATTCAATGGAGGGAGAATTAGCTGATATTAATAGGCATATTGCCCAGACGTTCAATGGCCCATAAATTGCTGAGACCGGGACTCTTAGAAAACGACTTGAAGCTTCGACGCAAGATCACGCTTTGCGAGGATATAATTTTCCAGCAAGTACCGTATCTGTAGCTAACCCTAATATCGCTTCTTTATTCGCTGGAACGTGTTGTCGGGTATCGTGTGCAGCTCATAGTTCAAACTAGACTGAAAGTGACGATCATGATATTTTTCGTTTCAATAATATTACTTTAAATAAATAGTATTAAATAGTATTTCTTTTCTCGCAAGTATGACCGTATTTCTTTTCTCGCAAGTATGACCGTCGCCCGCGATAAACTGCATGTCGTACTGACATAATGGTATTAAAACTAGGGCTGGGCACAATGATTCGAGTACTCGAATCTGAATCGAGTATTCATTTTAATGATTCGAGTCGAGTAGTAAAAGACGATTCTTTCGAGTACTCAAATTATACGTTCCTCGCTAAACTGAAAGTTATTTATTAACGAGAATTATAGTTTGGAAACTAATTTTCACTGTTGAAGCCTTGAAACCTTGATTGGCCGTATCTTAGCTTACGAAACGTAAAGTACAAAGCTACGAACGTTACTGGAAATAGCACATTTCCAAAATCGTGATCATCCAACAATATTGTCACAAAGTGCAATGAATCGGTATTGTCGAAAAAATACCAAAGTATCTTTAACGTGATGGATAACAGGCATTTTATTCTTCGTGGTCGCATAAAAGGTACATATTTGATCTTTGACATATTACATTCTGTTATGACATCATAATGAGTGATACTCGATTACTCGACTCGACTCGAAGCATATTACGTGATTCAGAATCGAATCACTCAGGTACTCGATTTTGCCCAGCCCTACTAGTAGCATGAAAAGTTCGACTGGCTCATCAAGGCAAAGTAAAGCCTATAAATTTAAATCTGCTCATTTTTGCTGCTTCACCTGTTAAAAAAATGATTTGAGGTTCGGTTTGACGAATTTTTCTCCTAATGAAATATTTATTCTGTTTTACTG
>ATSW01002870.1:0-12967 GCA_000444245.1 Botryllus schlosseri | reverse complement strand
TGCCTTGGCAGTCTCAGGTCATTGATACGTGTGCCAGAATGACGGATGTATGACTTCACATCCAACACCACGAATTAAGATATTTGCGATGGAGAGATATCGGCCCCTCGTTTCACTCCCAATACCTTTATATTTTTGCTATGCAACTGAAGACGAAAGCAGCCTTCAACAACTTGGAGCATTTTTGGAAAGTCAGAACGACACCGTCGTCTCCATAGAAACCACCGTTGATCGCGTTGATACATTACCGACAGTCGCACCATCTATCGTTAACGCTTCGACTGAGGAAGACTGCGATGTCACAACTCTGAGTCCGCAGAATTCGAGTGAGTCATTTATATTTTTTAATTACGATCTTATTACTCATGCGAAGATATCCATATAATTATTCTAAATGGGAATTGTGCACTGTAGAAAATGACCCAAATATGTATACCAAGATTGTTTTAAAAAATTCAATGCAGTAGGTCCGTTCATCCAAACAAAAAACAAGGAAATTATCATGCTTATCGCGCTTACTTTAAATCGTGTGCTTAATATACTACTTCTTCTAAAAAACTTGGTATAATATGTATTATTCTCTATTGACGTTATATATTCGGTTGATTACATGAATTCAATTTGGATATTATTATATTTCACTTACAGCAGCGATTTGAAACATGTTTGTTGACTTTTCTGTTTGATTTGTAATAAGGTGTAAATTTGGATTGTATTAAATAATATATCCGCTGTCAAACGCGTACATCCGCCAATAACTTCAATATTTGTTGCTACTTTGTGGGCACTGGTGAAACATAACTTTTGGTGATGATTTTGCAATGAACTAGAGCAGTGGTTCCCAACCTTTTTGTCTTCATTCCCCACTTCAGATTTATTCCGAGCCTTCATTCCCCACCAGGACCGTAACAGCTCTTTGTCAGCCCCACCAAAAAAGACGTTAGTCTTGGGCCCCCAGAACCCCCTCAGCCTGTACGCTTTTAGTTGCAACTTATCAGCTTCATTGGGTCTACTGTTTAGTGCGTCGACTAACTACGACTAAACGCGCGAAGCGCGAAAAATTTTTCTAATTCGTGTTTGAATCGGACAATATGATCGGAAATTTTTTATATTTAGCTATCAATTTTTCATCCCCCATCAGCTCACGTAATCAGATTTACCGGTAGAGCTGGGGGAGGTGTGTTGGAAAAATAAGAATTGAACATCTTCGGGCGGACCCGTTGGTATATTGATTTCGTTACATTATGCTATTTCGTGACCTCCTATATCTGTTATGTCAAAAGATATGGAATCGCCAAACTAAAAGGCACACACGATTTCAAATTGGTATTGCTTTACTGGCAAATTATTTTTCCCTGGGGGATGGCATTTGTCCAGTGGGGTTCCGATCGTTAGGACAGGATCATTCGGCGCCAGCCATTTAAAGCCAGCCAATTAAACATATTGTATATATATCGAAGTTTTGGGTCACCACAAGGGCATTCCTTCTCGGCCAAGGTATTCTCGCTGCTGATCGTTCTGGCACACTTCTCGGAAATGCAGGTTACATGGCCTATAACTTCAAATGTCTTGGTGCGTCGTGGCGCAGTAATGGACGACGCCGAAGTCTCCATTTCTATAAATTCTACGTTGTTTCGTGGGGGAAGGGTACCCAATAATCAGATATTTGGAAATATTAAATCGCGCACCGGGCGAAAAAATCTTTTGAAAAAGTGGCATGAATTTTAAAAAAATACTTTAATTTTTGTTAATTCACGAACTAATTTTGGGCCCACTCGTGCTCGCCCCCTCCCCAATTGGGGGGTTTGGGGTGCGGCAGTTACGGTCCTGTTCCCCACTACCCAGCACTTTTGTCGTCACAGAGCAGCTATTTGCTTGTTTGACTACACAAGACACACAACCACACCAGTACGCAAGAAAATCGCCTATAACTTCAACATAAAAGAATTGTGAACCGATATTAGTAACGCTCATAATTTCGCGAAAGCGTTATTTCACGTCAAATTAGTCGAGCCGGATGCGTTTGTGATGCCATCATTGGCTATCCAGAGTCAAAAAAGAGGTTTTGTGAACAAAACACAATATAATTTTCGATACATACATTCCAGATCAGTTACCTGGTAGCGGCAATTGTGCAATGTGCATGTGTCTGCGTGAATATGTTGACTGTCCTGTATATAATTTTGAACAAATGCGTCTATTCCTCACCAGAAACCATTGAATTCCCCACCGTTTGGGAACCACTGAACTAGAGGCTTTGTGTTCGTGATTTTACATGCATAACCGATTCAGCAGTTTTGATCAAAACGACATCTATATATTTCAATCCGGTTTCGGTTTTGCTGTATTGTAATGAACATTATCTATTCCCAAAACGTCATGTCATTGAACCAACAGATGTCCAGATCCGAGTTCAGCGACACTAAATGAGGTATAAACCAGTGACCAGTGTAGCGGTTTCATTGTTTTTGTTCTCGGTTCATGTTGGCTATTGGAAAATAAGGAGATCACATCGCACACAACACAAGTTTGGGGGATAAGCTACATCGGCACATCAGGCTTTGTCGGCTTATATCTGTGTGTATAATATATGTCAATGAAGATGTATGAGCAGTAGCCATTACGCAGGAGCCACTCATGATAGGCTTACGCATAATGACTCAACTCAGAACGTTATATTGGAATGTGTGCGATGGTTTGATGCAGGTTTGTGCTCATATTTTCAGGAGCTGGTTATATATCTATATGTAGGTGTCTTCGTGAGCAATGCATTTTTATACATAGACTATCTAGCAGGTAGCCTATTCAAATAATAAATGTATATCTCCATATTATTTCAACAGACGTGAAGTTTTCATTCAGAGCAATAATGACCTAAATCAATATACACACACATTCTATTGCGAATGGCGTTATCAACGCTAACGAGTACCTGCTTGTAAAACTGGCGAAGCGGGAAAAAATCCCAATTTATCAGGCGGTAGCCTACATCTGATCTTATTTGGATATTTTAGTGTTATTTGTGAATGGAATTCAAACCATAGAAATATGCTTAATAATGCCCTTTAATACTGCAACCAAATAATCTCGTAGCTGTGGGAAAATTTGAAAAAAAAAAAGTAAATGCCAATTTTCGATCAAGTAATCAATTTCAACTTGCACTACTATTATAGACACAGTTCAACACACTGATGATCCTCTCGTAGCCTATACCGTGTATCTCATTTGCGCATAGTGGACGAGCCATTGATACTTGATCACTGTTTCAAGCTTCGGACTAGACTCAGAAACAAGTCATAAAAATGGAATCCATCACATGTATACCAAACTATAATAAAATAAATTAAACTCCTGTTATTCAAGAGGCGGACAATTAAAAATGTTCACAAGCCAACTTATTTGGTCATGGAGCATTTGTCCGCCTACCGCAGGTTACACTTTCCTGGATTGGTACAATATTTAAAACTGACTACAATAAGGCATACCACATGTCTCATTTAGGTGAGATGATGGAATTGTTAGAATGGTTTCATGTGTAAGAAATGGGAGATTGTACATAGTTAAGCATTTCTAAAGATGAAGTAAGCATTGTGTGGTATATTGACCATTATTCTCTTTCCAGCATGCAGAATATCCCGTTTCATCTTTGAGAACACGGATCATCTGGATAACGTACTATACAACGGCACCCTGCCAAATATGACATCATTCACAATGTGCTTCTGGATTCGAGGGACAAGTGATTCGAACGAGAGACGCGCCATTGTTAGCTATTGTGTTCCCGGTACTGCATATTGCAACACCCTTGTCATCTGGTCGGAAAATCAAAGCATCGAGCTGGTCATAAGATCTAAGGCAAACGATGAGATCAATAAACTACATTTTACTCACACACATGGATACAGCCATCGTACCCACATTTGCATCGTGAAATCAGGATCTTTCCTGAGTCTGTATAGAAACGCAATTAAAGAGGATACCAAGGAGGGTGTCATGGAAATGATAGAAGGAGGGGGAGTGCTGATTTTGGGTCAGAATTTAGACGGGGGTGAGAACGGATCTATACCAGCGCCGCGGCATGACTACCAAGGATTTCGCGGCAACATAGGAGGATTTCAGCTGTGGAAAAGATCCTTAGGTTGCCAAGAAATTGATACTTTATACATGTCCGAAGGATGTGCCTGTCCATACGATATCGTTGTGAATCTGAATGAGTCCAATTCTATCATTAAAGGCAACGCTACCGCGCAATGGAACATTATCTGTCCGCAATTTAATGAAAGAACATCCCAATATTGTCAATTGTTGCATTATTAGCCGTCTATACGTCTATTCTACAAATTGTTTGTTGCAGAATAATGATGTATTCTATAATATCAGCAGGTGTCTTTGATTCAATAGTTTGATTTGTTAGATAATATTTTCATCTGGTGGTCAGGTCAGTTCAATTCAATAAATACATAATTACAGATATTATTACAGCAAATTATAATGAGGCACCCGAACTACCGATTGAGCTTTACAGTGTTTACTGGAATGGTCCTTAATCAGTTGACCCGCCAACTATTAATATTTTCTATTTTATCGAGACTGCCAAGCCCGCATCAACAAGTCTAATACCGGAAGAAAGCTTTCTGAGGGGGGGGGCAAGATCATTTCATCAATCAGCTCAGCACTAGTTATGTCGACATTTTGAACATTGTCGTTCCAATTTGCCGATTGTAATAATTCTATTACTTTATAAAATATAATTTCGAGAAGATGATTGCTATTAGAAATCATGACATAAGACACTATCTCTGATACCAATGGTTCTGGACATTTTCCGCCTCGTGGACCATTTCGGTCGATATCTGTGTCAAAATTCCATCTACGAGATGGAGGCGTCTGATTGAAAAAAGTCATCTCCTCGTACAAACATCTTTTGACCGAAACATAAGACTGGCACCGCGGCTTCAAAGCTCTAGGAGAGAGATGCCAAAACTATGCCTAATGTGGACCGCATTACACTTTGGTAATGCAACACTGACTCAATTATTTAAAATAAGGTGTACTGATGTCCAAGGGCGTACATAATGAAAAATTGAAATAGTGCCAAATAGGTAATGAGTTTAAGTTAATTTCAGCGTGTTTGTTTTCAGCAGGTCATCAGTACTTTGTCAACCTCCAAAAGACGATACTCTGGTTCCCCTACTAGGGGGATTTATAGAAGCCCTTGAAAGTTACCCATCGGACTTGTACTAGGAATTTCATAACTACCCTTAATACAGACAATTCATTGACATACACGCACCATTCCCGTAGTGAAACTAGCACCATTTTACGCGATACAGGATCGTGGCCGGATTAAGTGATGAAGAACGAAAAATTTATGTCTGCTTACTACGGACCATTCGCCAAATATAATGTTATAAAAATGAGTGACTTTAACTTACTTGTGACTTTCAAATTCAATGAATGAATTTGGTCAATAATATCGGTACTGGTATATATTTACTGGTAGAGTTGATGGAATTATTATCCCCAGTTTTTTCATTTTTGTTCCGTAGCTGCCGCCGACTTGTAGCATGGTCGCGGAACCCACAAAATCGTCTAGCAAGCCGAAATTTTAGCACACCTGAATCACCGGTTCAAAAAAAATCAGGGGGACTTTCTACTAAAGGGAATATTCAAAATAACATTAAAACATACTTCAAACTAAATTTCAGTCACACAATAGGAAACAACTACAAGGCTATACTTTACAGTTCCACAATATCAAAATAAAAGATATGGTGAATCAAGGTGTACCATTCATTACAGTGCTTTATTTAAGTCAGATTTCTTTTAAGTAGGGAATTTCCTCTTTCCCCGCCACGGTTGGGAACCACTTTCTTTTGTACGATTACATACATGATCTACTACTACTGTTCTTGGTGATGGCAATATCTATTGCATGCCAAGGTAATATAAACTGTAAACACCCGAACAGCCAGTGTTGTTATTGGTAAACGTCATAGGGCAAGTTTGCCGAAAATGCATGATGCATCTACATCATACGTTGATCTATTTCAATGACTTAGCAGTGGTGCAGCCAATAAGGAAATTACATGAGCGTGGAAATCAAGACAATGGACTATAATAGTGATTCAAACCACGCGTTTTTAAAGGTTGGGCATGACTTATATGACTATACCGTGGTATGCGCTTACCGGATGACCGGCGACGCAAATCCTACTTCGAATTAGCTTAGTTATCGGAGGTTTGATCGCTAAGCTTGATAAATTATACACAAATACATTCAAAGACTTGGGATGAAGGTGAAATCGTATCAGGTCCTAGCTCTGATGCTATTTGTTGCAGGTTTGGTAGTTGCATATGTTATTGCATGTCCATTGTCAAACGATATAAGCATAGAGGGAACACAGTAAGGCTGTAGCGTACCAGTTGCAGCGTACCAGCTGATTGCTAGCCAGTATAGATCGTGTTCAATTATTGTGATTCGCGAGCCGACGCGGTCGACTTTTACGATCTCAACTATCTTCGCCGCGCTCTTAGTTTTTCTGAATAAAAGAAATAATAAGGTTTTAACCATATTTAATCCGAATCCGTCGACCTTCGAAAGCGCGCCTTCGATGAGCATGCGATATGATACCACTGCGAATCGATATTAAAACGTATATACGCAAGGTAGACTTACAAATATACTAGTAATATATTTTCAATCGTTAAGTGCATTGATGTGAACACGGCCGGCAGGAATGCACTTGAAGAGAGTGAACCCTGCTGCATAACTGAAGTTTCAATTTGCAAAGTGTTTGTGGGCTTTTATATTTGTTAATGAAGGTGAAATGACATGAATATTTGCGGTAACGCCATATCAGTGAAATCCGCCTGTCAAGTACGTGCGGCAACAGGTGAAATAGTAGACGCGTCAACAAGCTAAGCGGTATTGTTATTGGCGAGAACGGGGTCAATATTTCCTCGTGTAATGATTCGTTCATGCAACAGCTCTGTTGTATTTTTCGCACACATCGGATATTGTGATATGGTGATATGGCGACGTCTAGAGTTTCAGTAAAGCTGTCGTGGACACTGCTTTCCGATTCATACAGCACCGGATATGATGTCTGGTATAATGTAGATTTATTGCTTGAGGAGCTTACCATATCAAATACAATATTTTGATTGAAATTGAAGTATCATAAGACAGCTATTACAACAGCTAAGTATGGAGCGCAACACTTAAGATGGCTCGAATTATCGTATATCTTAAGTCCATTGCAATTCTGTTATTACTCTTGTCACTGTTGTCATTATCGTACGACATCGTGGAATGCGGGGCATTGCTTGGTACGCTAATCTTCTTCCGAGGTACAAAACAGCAACAGGCGATGAGTACTAAATTATTTGTTTAATAACAACAACACATCGCCAAATGGAGTATTGAAAAATGATGAACGAAGGTCGCCGTGTATAGACCAATATGTAAACCTGGAAACATAAAGTAATATTGGGAGTTTGGGACGTAATCAATAATTATCATAATTTACCATAGAACTGATGACAGTGACAACTTTCCATAATAGATAGCATTATGCCCAAATTCCTCAGTATACCGGTAGCCTAGTGCAGGAGGTTTTGTCTATTTATACTTACTGCGAATAATAACAACCTGTACATATTTTATTCAGGTGATCGTTCATCGAGTGGATGCGAATATCAACAAAATCTTCACTTGGTAAGCAGGTTAATAACAAATGTTGAATATCGCGAGATCCAATATCAAATAGCCCGAGCAGAAAAGTTGCGGTATAAACTTGTATTATCCATTGCCCGCTCTTCATTTACAAAATTTATCTAACACATGTCACAAGTATATTACCCATTGCAGGATCTTTCGGGTGAGAATACATTTGCTTGCATGAATCGGCAGTAGCGGAATCCAATACCATCGAACAAAATTTACGGTGAGGTATATTAGGCGGGACTTCTTAAGGTATACAAATTTTTAATCCTCTTCATGCTAAACAATACGATGTACGTTACGGCTACGTCATATCTGATCTGTGATGAATCTTACTACTGTAAAGTTTATTAGACTTTCTTCATGACGTATCAGCGATATGCTTTCTTTCCTCAGCTATGCAGCTGATCGAACGCTCTCTTCAAATATTACCATACACATCAGTATAATGTGTGGTATACTAACTTAGTTAATTTATACGAGCATAAGGTCTATACGCGGATGACTGCAGAAAACTAATGACTATGGCAAGTTCTTGCAACTTTTGCGACATTTTTTACGGCATCCTAGATACTCAGAATCAATGTACTATGATGTTTTAACCTGTTTGGAGGGATTTTATAGTGCAAATGTTTGTAACTTTCGTCTATTTTTCATGCGAATTTTTACTGCAACTTTTATCAAATATTGCGTTGAAATGTAAAGGAGTGATTTAAAATTTATTTCCTACCCCTGCCAAACACGACCGTGCCCGAACAATATGTGAATAGATCGCTTTAATAAAATTTGAAATAGTTTCCCACTTCACGAGCGCCCAAGCGAGACCGCCAAAATTACATTTTCACTGGGTCACCTTTTTCAGGCTATTGCCTTTGTTAAATTCACCGATATTGAGTTTTTCTGTACTGCCTCGGGCCAAGTTTGCGGACCTAGGGGGTTTGGGGTGTGTTTTTTGACTTTTTTTAAGGGGGAGGGGTTATCGCTATGTTGTTTGGCTTTTTTGGGGAAGTTATTCCCGCATTGCGTAATTTTCCAGCTGTGCCGGAAAAAATGTAATTTTTGGCGGTTTCGCCAGACCGTGCGTTAAATGGCAATAAAGTAACAAATTTGACAGCTCTGCAGGGACTAGGTTATACAACGTAACCTTTCGAGTATCTTATATCCTAATAATGCAACAAAAATTATAAATGCAACTTTTTGCTGCAACTTTTGTTAAAATTAAATGCAATTTTCTCGCGATTTTAGTGCAAACAAAAACTTGCCCTACAGTGACAATTGTCTGTTACTCGACGTAGTAAAACACAATACAGTATAATTATAATTGTTTTCACAATATTGTATAATGACGATACACATGATATTGAAGAGAATATCTTCACTGAATTCTGTATATATGAAATTGACTTACGCTCCAAATAAACATCGCAATGTTGTAAAGTTAAAACGTAATCGAGATGATTGGGTATATCTTTTGCCACTGTCACCACTTTTTCCTGCGATAATTCCGTAAGCGCTGTGACCGGTAATTGTTGCTATCTGGTAACGCAGTCATATCAGGTTGAAAATCTATTGAATCTAGTCCGAGATGAGGACGCGTGTCTTCAGCCGTATATGCTGTGAAAAGTCAGTTTTCAATACTTCATTAAGTTTACCTTTGTCACATATATAATTTGTAGATAAACGTGATGTGATGCCAAGCCTCACATGGTATGGATTTTGTTCTTCATAGTCGAAAACAACGATCCTAATTAACAATGTCAATGGAATGAAGTTTCCACAACGAATATTACCACGACATCTTTATTGGACGTCTGTATAACTGACGGAATACTCTGGTGAGTATACTCGACGGCCGTTAACCTGATCCATGTTTTTCACCACAGACGACAATACCATGAAACAACTAATAGAATTCCTACAAAGCCAGAATGATTCAATTGCTTCCATCGAAACTAATATTATCAAGGTTAAGCCGTCAACAGCAACGACGACCACCACCTCGGTGTTGTCGACGACGACCGTTCACAATTCGACATCTCCGACCGCGCAGAGCACAAATGTATCAGGTGACTAAAAATACTGCATAGTTGCGTAATCGGAAAATATTATTGAGTGCCCCGTACTATATTGCAATAGTTCGCTTCTCATAACCTCATAGGCCCTAATGATCAGTAATGGAAGCGTAAGTCACCGATTCAGGATTCGGATCGTCTGACTATCTCTCCTCGCCATAGATTTGAGTATTCGATTTTTAAATCATGTCATATAATGACATATTAGGACGCCTATGAACCATAACTTCAAATTGGGCCATTAGAATTAACAACTTTATTTAACGAGGTTGTATGGGCAATTTCACTCCATAAAACGATTCAATTCCACCAAACACGCCCTTACAATTGGACAAAATTCAACATCAAGGGACTAAGGAGTTCTGCAATAATAGCTGTTAAAGCAGAAGTGGTCTAGTCGAAAAACAATAACACCGTGGACGTAATGGCGGTAGGATAAACCGCTTTGGGTACAACTAACAACTTAAAGTAGGCTACTTCGTCATTGAACGCCTCTGACTACAGATGTCAAATTTTTATTAAAAACAACCACGCAGCGTCTTGTGGTAAACTACATTCTACTGGATTTGTAATCATAGCTTAGTTTCTGTAAACCCGGCAAATTTTTGATGTATAACTGTCACATTAAACCATTGTAGTTGTCTCGATAGAGATTCGTCGCTGTGTTGCAACCAAAATTAAGAAAAGTCCTAAAGATATATTTTAATCCATCAATAGCGTTTTATTGATATACTGTATGGCTATCAGAACTAGATTAGAAATCCTGAATGATCGAATTTGGATCGCCTGTTGTAATTTGGCTAGCAACAGAAGAATAATTTAACCGACGATTTAATCAGGTAATCGATATCATTTATACTACAGCATGCAATACATCTCGTTTCACCTTCAAGAATGCGCTCCATCTCGATTACATAAAGCACAACGGCTCAATACCACGGATGACATCATTCACTGTATGCTTCTGGATTCGATTGACGGATGATACTGATGAGAAAATGGCAATTGTTAGCTATTGTGTACCTGGTACTCCCAACTGCAATACATTTGTGGTTTGGTTAGAAAAAGAGGACATCATAGTGGCGTATGAACTAAAGTCAGGATTGCATAAATCTTCTTACCAATATTCCTATGTAAACGGATATCAGTACCGCACGCACATATGCATCGTGCATTCAGGAAATTCTTCTAGTTTGCATATCAACTCTTCCTCGCCTCACCTCGACATGATTCTCCCTGAATTCCTCGAAGGCGATGGCTGGTTGATATTGGGTCAGAATCTAGATGGTGACTCTTCTCCCAAGCCACATATTGGTGACGCTGACCAAGGATTTCGAGGCGAAATCGGGGGATTTCAACTTTGGCGGAGATCTCTGACGCGCGAAGAAATTGGTGGCTTATACCGGCTTGGAGAATGCAATTGTCCGTGCGATGAGGACTTATTCCTGACTTTTACCTATTCAAACTCTGTCGTAGTAGGGAACGCGACCTCGAATTGGAATTTGACCTGCCCGCGGGAAAATGATTCCACGACAGTCCAATCATTGCCCAAGATGCATAATAAACTTGCTGAATAGTTGAATCAGATTGTGAACGATTCATATAAATGACAAATGTGTATCTGGTGTGTGTAACTTTATTTAAATTCCAATAATTGGTACAATCTATCGGTTTTCACTGCTGGTTAGTATAATTGTAGGCTACTATGTGTGAATAAAATTCAGGTTTATTCAATAGAATCCCACCACCAACACGTATCTGTAATTTAGCAAGATAGTGAACGTCCTTTTGAATATGAGAGCGGTATTCGACTGATTAAGGTTAAATACTTTTGTGTACCGCTCCTTACTGTCGCAATCTAGTCGAACATGGACACCTTTTTAGGTTTCGTGCAGGCATAATGAAAAAAACATAGTTTATTTGCATGTTATTACATATGTGATGTAATTCTAGTGGTTGTATTATAGCTATGTTATTTTAACAGAGCACTGTTCGCCTACGTTTGTCCCAATAAGACTCAATAATATTTTTTTTCAGTGGTGTTGATGATGATATTTATATGTTCGAATATTAGACATCTCCAGTATAAGAGTAACATTACTATAATAGTACTTTCTGGGCATTAGCTCATATTCCAAGCCAGAAGACCATTGCTTAAAAGGTTGAAACCCATTCATCATTGAAATTTCTTATTAAATATTCTACCAATGTTGATGAGCGTGTCTGTAATTCATTCTCTCCGCTGATAGAAGCGGTGTCTTCAAAGATTTAGAAGGCACGCAATTGTTCCTCGAGGGCTATACGTTCATAAAAAACGGTAAACTATACATGAGTTTCTGGAGGGTGAGCGTCGGGCGGGGCACTTGTAATTACAGACTTAGTTGAAGCATGCTGTTATTTAGTGACGGTGGTATAAAGTTGTCGAAACTCACAAGATAGCTCACAAGTAGGCTACCACAACCATTGTACCAAAGGACTCATATTGCAAGGACAGGACTATCTCGTGCAATCTTCGGTCAAAGCTCCACCGCCAGTGATCTTTGTGGGATCGCGCTTCGTGTTGGCTAAACCTTATCTGCCGCACTGGTGTGTCATTTTGGTCCGGAAAAGCTGGTGCCTAATAGTCCCATAACCGCAGGAATCACACCGAAGTACAGTTAGCTCCACTTCTGTACATCATGCGTTTTTTTTTATTTATTGAGGCATATTTTTTGAAGTAGAATACAGCTGCTCAAATATACTCCAACTTGTATTAATTTACGAAAAAATTCGATTAATTTTTTAGGGGGTGGGGGCATGGCCCCTTTCGTCCCCTCCAGGCTACGCCGCTAGATGATTCCGGCGGGACCGAATCATCGATGATCAAGCCCCGCAAGATACATCGAGCAATATCTATCAAATTTTGAGATTTTTACCAAGAAATATTTCCACGCAAATAATCTGTGAAATATGCTCTCACGCCACTAAAGTATCGTCTTTACATCAGTCACAATTAGTAACAAGTCTGTGAAATCGATAAAAAATCCGAGAAGGTCAAAAAGTTGACACTAAGTTTGGAGAAAACCGCTGTATGCAATCACATAATGCTCACACAATATAATAAAATATATGTGGCGTCGCTGCTATAAAATGCGTGACTACATGGTGCGTTGGTTTTATGCGGTAGTTC
>ATSW01002869.1:0-10261 GCA_000444245.1 Botryllus schlosseri | reverse complement strand
AGCTTTCTGTGTCCGCCGATTGCGTCAACATTAATCGGTCCCCTAAATATATTGTAGAGCTTCTTGGAGGCACAGAACTTGAACGTACAATTGAATATACAGTATATTGAACTAAATACATTTTATCATGATCACGTTAGGTACCTTTCTGGAGGAGAAACTGCAAAGAGTTGATTGCCGTTCTTACGTCTCCGGACGACGCGGCTACCACTTGTGAGAGCTGTTCTTTTGATACAGTCTGGTGTTCCATAGACGCGATCCGGGTCAGAACTTTGGTCATCGAAGTCATTGCGATTGGATTGAAACTGGGATGAAAGGCATAAGGCATGTATGAAATTGGCCCTACCGCAAGTACACGTTATATGGATGGATGTTTACATGTCACGAAAAGCTTGACAGTCCAGAGGTGGGTAGAGTATACAAATATATCGCAGACCAAACTAACTCAATGCTTAGAAGAAATAGGTGATTTCTATCAGTTGTTAGGTGGCTTCAAGATCCTCGACTTGAGTCAAGTCCTTTTTTCAAATGCGTAAAATGACTCGACTCAAGTCAATTTTTGTATTGACTCGACTTGCACTCGAGTCATTGAGCATGACTTGAACCAAGTCATATGACTTGAGACTAGGACGGCCAAGACAGACATTTCATCGTAACTTCGAAGAATAGTAAAGTTACCACAGGCCATTTCGTCTATCAGTCCTGATACTTGGAAAATAGGGCCAGAAACTGTTGAAACTGAGGAAAATTACTATATTATGAATACGAGCCCTTCTATATCACTCGTGCAGACTGCAGAGTTGAAAAGGGTGGGTTGAAATGGATTGAACTGAAAACGCAACAGTGAACAACGAACTTGGACTCGAGTCATAACACTACCACTCGGACTCGACCCTCTACTAGCTGACTTGGACTCGGACTTGACTCGGTGGTGAATTGAAAACGACTCGACTTGACTCAGGTCTAAACTATAAAAGTGAGATTGGCTTGTGACTCGGAACCTTGCGACTTGGTTACAACCCTGGCAATTTCCAAGACCCTACTTCAAGTGGATGTATGAGAAATGAAAAGTCGAAAAACTACCGTAAAAAGGACACTTGCCTATCAGCAGCAAGCGCTACTTACTCGAGTGGTTATACGTTTCGATTACTTCCACTTCTGCTTAAACTGTTGTTTAGGCAAAATTTCTTATGTTATGTTTCTCACTTCGTATTTTAGAAAGAGTAGGATGCATGACTTTTATGACTGAAATTGTTCAAGAACCGCATGAACACAGCAATCAACTATATTTTAGAGTATTGTATGTATTTGCAGGACGATATCGTTAGTCATGCCATTTTGAAAGTAGCCACCTCCGATTAAACCCCAAAAAGTATGCAAAGCCTCGACGAAATCCACTTACTCTACTAGTTTCCAGGCCTTTCATTTTCTGCTTCGACTTGGGAAAACTACTCCCAACGAATTGAGTAAGATTTTATGGCGTCACTTTTACAACGATTAAAAATGGTGACTGCTTCAAACATCTCTCCCCCTGTAACAAGAGATTACTCACTTCATCGTCTTCACACCAAGCCCCAAGAGCACGTCGGGAGGAAGTAAATTTCGTCTCGTGGAGTCCGGAACGCTTCTATCGCTGATTATGATCACCAACGCGTTTCTTTGGTATCTCGAAAACCGCCTGGGCAAAGAAGTGTGCCGTAAACCGGGGTGACTTTGGATAATTTTCAACAATTCCGTTTTGTGTCTTGGAAATGCTAGGGTGTAGAGGAGGCAAGTTTGGTGTTTTTCAAGGGTCATGGAGCAAAGATTAGAATTACCTAATCCAAAATCGTCATGGTCATAAATAAGGATCTTATTTTTGTAAATTATCTGTGTCCAAAGTTACCCCTGCATGTGGGGTAACTTTGGACAATGTAGTTTTTTGTATGCCTTTACACTCTATTGTTTATGATGAGGCTTGTTTGGTAAGAGTTGATGAGAGCAGTGGCTAAGACTGAAACAAAATAGTATATGTCTTGCCTATTGCATGATTTTTACCTATTCCCCCCCACCAAAAAAAAATAAATAGGTAGTTTATGAAGGCTTAATGCCCCCTTTGGACATCACATTTTCTTGTATTTATCTAAGGGTGAGCCCACTGACATTTTTTGCCATGGCTTAAGACTACTTAGAGGTATCTGCTGCCAAGTTTTGAATCTATGAATCACATGCTATCTATGTTTAGTTTAATGGCCATCAATTTCGATGAAATTGACCCCCGCCATTAATTTATCAATGTTGGGTCCAGTTTATCTGGTAGTGAAATGAATCCACCTTTTATTGAGACTACTTGTGGCACTGTTGCCTCATGAAAAAGAATTGGGCATCCAGCGGCAACCCTTTTCCATCAATAACCAGTCAAATCTTTTACTGCTTAGTGTTCAAAATTA
Source organism: Botryllus schlosseri (assembly GCA_000444245.1). Taxonomy (NCBI): domain Eukaryota; kingdom Metazoa; phylum Chordata; class Ascidiacea; order Stolidobranchia; family Styelidae; genus Botryllus; species Botryllus schlosseri. The sequence goes on along the minus strand of ATSW01002869.1, from coordinate 7,832 downwards.
CCCTAAGTCCAAAGTTACCCCGGTTTACGGTACTCAAAATGACGGTGTAAAAAGCTTCTCTCGGATGACCATCACACACCTCAAAGTGTCTCGGAAAGACGTCGGTTCCCGCACTATGTGATCGGGCAGATCCTCGAGGAGAAGTATCCTTCTCTTGTTGCTATTCTCTTCTTTGGTCGATAATGTATCGGAAAACTCGAGCGCGGGGTATCTACCGCTGCGGAACAAGAACTCCTCGAATTGAGTGACGAGGCTTTGGTACGGCAGACCTGAACAAGATTCGCGTCACAGCATTACAATTCAACAATAACCAGAAAGCAATACATTTTACAAACACAATACGTTTCAGTGATACGATCCGAGAAGTTCTCACATCTTCAGCATTGCATCTGCATTAGGGTTGTTCAAACACAACTCTCTTTTTCAGATTTTGCCGGATATTAGCTAAAATTGTTAGTTTGGCTAAAAACGTTGTACATCAAATTCAACTCAATTCCGACTAGTAGAAGTGAAGCTGTCAGAGCTGGAAAAATTTTCAATTCAATATAATAAATTTAAAAAAAAAAGTTTTCAAATTTCACATCCTACCCCACGGAATTGTCTGGTAGCCTAGACAGCAAGTTTGGCTCAATTCCAACTGGTAGAAGCGTAGTTATTAGATTGCGTGATCCAACAATTATTGATAAAAAACCCGAATAACTTCACTTTAATGGGTTGAAATTGAGTGAAATTTGAAAATTGTTCAAATTTTTTTATACTTATTGGAATGGAGCTAAATTTGGTGAGTAACGTTTTTTTGGCAACCTAACAATTTTAGCTAACGACAGTAAAAATCTGAAAAAAAAAATGTATTTTTCAACAACCCTAATCTGAATTGCTGCAGATGCTGCTGCATTGATCAGTATGAAAGTGATGCTAACTGTTTCTGACACTGAAACTGTACATAGGCACTTTCTTATTGTATTGTTATTAAAATTCCCTTTCAATCATCCATAATATCTTCTAAGTAGGCAGTGACAACAGATTACTGGCTATAAAAAGGACAAACAGGCTGCTAAGTTGGTCATGGTCTGCACCAGGGGTCACCAAAACGGCGCAACACGCGGCCCGCTAGACCATATTTTCCGTTCCGGGATGTGATTTCAGATTTTTGAAGAACGTTAAATAGAGCATTCTACAATGCTGAAATTGATTTCGGTTTCAAAATATTGTTGTTGCTGTTTCAAAATAAGCTATTCTCCTGTGCCTGACATCACTATTCCTCTCTATAGCTGAAACGGCTTCGGCAATGGCTACAGCATTACATCGAAGGAGAATCAGATGATATGAATGGGCAATTGGGCTTACTGCCATGACGTGTAATGGCCCAGACTCTGCAAAGACGGAGACGCTTAGAAAAGGGATTAGTGCTCCCCACAAGATCAAGCTTCAGGAGGGCATTGTGTGCAGCACATATTTCAAAATAATAAAACTGATGATCATGATATTTTTTGTTGAATTTGTTGGAACTACGCCCGTCACCCATGTTAGAGAGCACAGCGTTGTACTGCCGTAAATACCGTATGTAAAAAAACGCGGTTGCTAAAAGTGTGGTCTATTTTGTCTCGATATTGCATCCTTGGAGCCTCTATGAAATTTGAAAAGTGGCCCGCGACTTGTTTTGAGGTGCGACCTATGGTCTACACGGTTTTAGAAAATTGCTTGTAATTACACTTAGGTGTTCCTGTTATGATCCTATGGTATTATTGGATTGTGATTAATCTGATTTCAAACCAGACGTGATTCAGATGTACAAATATTATACTTCGATCAAAAACTGAGCTTAAAATTGACACAAACTATGCAGAGAAAAATTTAGAACCAGGGCAAGAGAAATCTTACCGGCTTCCTTCGTAATATGAAACGACACGGTCAGCGGGTTTGTCCATTCGCAAACTTCGACGCCGTGCCACGAAGCCGCCAACCGGACCGTAGCCGTCTTTCCACAACCAGACGGCCCCGTTAAAAGAAGTATAGGAGCATTTCTCTGAAACACAAATACTGTTTATAATGAGAAATATAGGCTATAGTAGGCGTCGTGTCACTAAATTTCAGTCAAGATATCACTTAATTCACTGGGATGGATTGACCAAAGGGTATATCTATGTCAAATGTCAAGCTACATATTATATAAGTGGGAATGAGGCTTGTCAATTCATTACATTGAGTTACACGCAGCATGTTAGGCAATGCATACTAGTTTAAATGACTTTTATGCAGCAGCCACTCACCGAAAATTTTGTCTGCGATATCCAAGATTCAACTTCGGCAACTTTTTTCTTGTGAACAGCCAGTTCATCCTGCAGTGACAAAACAATAATAAGACATGATATCGGTACAAAATTTGCACGTAATAATTTCATGCCACATAACTCTTTACATGCTTCCAGTATATTTCCTATGCTGAATATTGTCGTTGTCATATCTGTCAGTAGCCCAACACTGAGATTTGTGAAGGATTCAGGCTGATGTTAAATGCTAGTGCTAATGACAGCGAGGCTTCATTAAAAATAGTTATCAGTGAACATAACACAACCTGCCAAACAAATGACAGGTAATACAAAACCACAGTATGCCAAGCTTGATACAAGATATTCGTAGCATATAGGTAGGTAGGTAAGTAGAAAATTAAAACAGATTTGGGAAATATGGGAAATTATGATGCAATGTATGTAACAATCAACATTATCGGTCATGAAACTTGCATTGCACCAATGAGTCCATGACTACAACAAACTTTGGAGCATACATTACAATAACACCAACGCTAAAGGTAGAACGATAGGCAGCATACACAAAACAAAGTAAACTGCTGGGATATTAGTAAGGTCTGTTTTGTATACAGAAACTGGGATTTATCAACTGAGTAATTAATGATTCCAGCACTTTTAAAAGAAAGATTCAAAAAAGATCCACCTCTCATAACGACAGTCATCATTTTAGTTTTTAGCACAAACAAGATTCTCAATCACTTGATGAACAATCGAGGAGTGAATGAATCACTCAAGTGTTTGTAACATGTTTCCACTTGAGAACAATTTCTGAGTGGTGTTTGCATGTGTCTTGGAGCGTATTAATTTTGGAATGTGCTGCTTTATTCACTTAACCGTCATTTGCGTATGTATGCATTGCCCAAAATATACAAAATTCCATTTCACTTTATCAAGAAATTGACCAGAACAAACATCACAGATCACAAGATTATGATAAATGCAAATATATGAAGAATTCGAAACGATTTGCTGAAGTCACGAAGCAATTAAACTCCCAACCTGACCTAAATATATAATAAAAGAATAGAGACAACGTTTTAACATGATTGGGATCGCTGGCCTTTTTGCCTGATATATCAGGTGAGCAGCGATGATTTTCCAAGTTGAAGTAATGTAATAAAAAATAAAACACAGTGTGAGCACAGGACACGATTCCATACAGGCGTTTTAAAAGACGCATGTAGGCCCACATTCAATGACAATTAGCTTAAAATGGGAAGGAGATGAAGATATGATAGAGCATCAATTACAGCAGACAAAGCGGATTCGGCAAGTCACATTAAATATTGTTTATGGATCGCCACAACGCAGTTTGACAATTATTCACCGCAATACCACTAACAGTCATGTTTAGTAAATAACACTTACAAATGATTTAGGTGCGTACAGATCAATCCATGTCGAAGTCTTCTTGTTGTCAGACTTTTCGGCCTTCGATTCCAAATTTATGGTGTCATACTTTCGTTTTTTGTATTTGCTGAATGATGCGGGCTGGCCTATTAAAGATAATAAGTTCTTAAGAGAAGGACGGCTGCCGAGAAATGTTGTTGACAGGTTTACAAATCAACGAAACCATACTTGCAGAAAATGCACCGAAATTTGCCGGCCAACCGGCGGACATTCCCCAATTTCGTCGCAGCAGCGCAGTAGTCTGACAGATTGAGTGGAGTTGTATCCAATTTTCCGCCTGGTACTGCGGGTGTTTGTGCCTTTGTGTGTGTCTAAAAGTTCTTCCGGAAGTATATGCAATTATGCATGCGTCAGCTCAGAAACAATTGGCTGCTCATATCACTACATAATACTGAACACAAACTTTTTACTGATCGTTTAAATGTAAATCCAAGGTTTCTGGAGTCATCGGTCCGTATCAATAAACATGCGAAACACTCAATAGCGCCTCTCTAGTCTCTGGTCTGTTTATGATGGGGGCCATCAATCCCATCATGATGAAGTGTGGGCTAAGTACGACCAAGGAACATAGTAATTATATACGTAAATAATATATGTTGATGTACAACATGCATATATAATTACTCCAGTGTGACAGGGCAAACCGAACAAATCATTCACCTTCTCCAAATACTCCCTTATTCATAGGGTAATAACACCTTTGATATAAATTAATACATCGACACCACCGAACCTGTTTATCCCCATTTTTCGTGCATTCATTAGCTTAATCCTCCAGTCATTTCGTCTACGTTAAACCTGTCTTGACTTCGTCTATATCGGCATAGCGTTGAATTTTTTTTTTCTCCAGATAGACGAGTATTTGATTCGCCGCCCTTCGTGAAAATTAACGCAATTCGGTTGTGCCGGACGTAGCGAATATATAGCTATCTAGACACAAGGCGAAATCTCTTCTCTCTATCTCTTGCGGAACGAGACAGTTTCATGAAATTACTCACTTGGACTACTTTCTTAATCAGATTTCAATTTTGGACGTGATGTCTGTGCCTCTGACAGCATCTTTGCTTTGCCTCAGAAATCAACTTGCACTTGCCAACACCCGATTACACAGCCTTACTGGAGACGCCCAACATATGTCGATGACAAAAATTGAGACGTAAATCACAAAAGATATACTCTGAGTGTGCTTCAACAAAAGTGCAATGAAGGTTGGTCAAATATAAAGTAATACATAATGATCATAATTGCAACCGGTCTCTGCATTTGTAAAGCATCATCACAATTTCCAATCGTTCCCACTCTCATCTCATTGCATCGCTGTACGATATATATATATATATAAGAGAATCAAGAATCAATATTCAGACAAGCACTTATGAATACATAAATAAGTTTAACAGATCACCTTGATTTCTGAAAGACAAACTAATGTAACATAGAAACATCACAGACCAGACTTAAGAAACAATCAGCACGGTGCAAGTTGCCATTCGTGTATATGATGTGTTGGTTTACCGAAAATACCGACAGTACTTCTCCATGTCCCAACCAGAGATGCATAGGATCAGAATTCAGATTCTAATCAGGAGTAACGTCCTTCGGTCCTGCTGTAACAGGATTGAGTCTGATCACATCATTTCCCAAATGCCGGATAGGAGTCTGAATCTTAAATTCATGAAAGTGACTCTTTTGCTTACTTGTAGGTTTCAAATGAACTTGTACTCAGCGGGTTCCTGCATTGCACCGCCATTTTGTAGGTTCCTTCAATGCAAACTTAAATCCGTTCCGAGATAAAATTGGACATTGGAGAAATATTGACGAAGACGGCCATAGATTCTCAATTCAGCCTTGGGCAGGACTTTTCAGAACCCGAATTTCAAAATCAGAGACACAGGATCCAATAATCGAACAGGAATAGATCCGTATGACCCGCACATGTTCAGTCCCAACCCATTACTGGATTCCAAACGCTACCATGACATCAAATACGAAGTGTGATGACTGATGAGCCTCTTCAGCAGCTACTTCAGAACTTGGAATTCTCTAATCTTTCAGAATAGAAAAGCTGCACATGTCAATCTTCTTTTACATCGAATCCACAACCGTCAGAACGTTTTTGGGCACGAGCGCTACCGTTGCCACTAATAGTAATTTTGGCCGATACAAATTTAGTGCCGACGCGATAATCGCGTTTCGTTCGCGAATCTTTGTTTTTGCGCGGATCATTTTCCGCCGAGTCGCCTTCACTCGATATGTCCGACGCGTCACTGAAGCCCTCTTGTGGCTGTCTCATTAAATGCGTCTCTTTCTTTGTGTTGAATCTTTGACAGAAACTCAAAAATATACTGCCCGGTCGTCTCTGGTAGCGTTTGATCAGCAGCTCGATCGCCTTTCGAGTCTGCAAGGATAATCCACAGACGGTTTGATCATAAATAAATATAAAAAAAGCAATTACACTTTTTCTAAGTACATAAGTAGGTGTATACTACTCTTACTAACAACATCGAATTTGGTTAAGTAGTGAAATAGAAAGCAATTTTGGGTTATGTTCACATCACTTTTACGATTCAAATCGTAATGACAGTAGACGAAAGCTCCCCGTATCTCAACAGCTGGATATTTTTTCGACAATCGCACCTATTTGTAGTGTCATTATTACTCATTTTCCGTTAGTCACGATAATACACCATCCAATTTCAAATAAGGCACGTTCTCTAAACTGCTATGGGTATGCGACCCATAAACCAAATCAACTTCTTGAATCCACTTGACTACTTTTCATATCTACATAATATATAATCTAGTTCTGCTTGAGGAACTTGATGTCTTCGGAATTGCTACTTATAATTGCAATTGAATAGAAATTTGTAGCATAAAATCTACTTCTACATGAGTAGCAACACCGACTACTTTGGTCCCCTCTGATAACATCATAGGTTTGGGACAAACAAAACAGATCACCGATTCGAAATTCGAATCCTTCTTCATGATACATCAATCGAATCAGGCATGTCGATTGAATGAACAGGAATAATCAGCCAATCGCATTGTTGATTTTGATTGGCAGTTCCCAGTAGCAGCTGTTTTTAAAGACAAATTACTAACCTTTGATCTTTCAAATTAATTCAAGCAAAACGCTATTTACAGACAGACATGCACTATTCTCATTAGCAAAATTGTCACATTGTCCAGACAATAGGGCCTTAGTATCGCAATTACAGAAAACAGCTACATCACACCTCGTTGCAAAACTAGCAGCCTTAATCCTTGAGTGGCATACATAGACGTTATTTTGAAGATTGCCCACTCTCCTTTAGAATTCTTTCCTCTCCTAATTCAAAGTATTATTAGCTAGCCTGCAGTAGAGTGCGCTACTTCTACACGAGTAATTTCAACGTCACAGTAACACACTTTGTAAAATAGCAATGAGTCTTATCAATAAACCATGTGGTTTACAATAAACAAAGAGAATCGGTTATGTAAACAGTACACGTCAATATGCATCATTTCTTGTTTATGACACCACGGAAGGCTCATGACAAATACATACCGTTGCCACCAGTTCATCTGGCGAAGTAGCAGGGTTGCTATAAATAGGTTTTCCGATGTGCGACGTGAGTTTTACCGGGAAACCTCCGTAAATTGGTCTCAGAGGCAGTCGCGTTTTTTCGTAAAATCTCTTGAACAGACCTGACGGACAACGTGTGGTGTCATGAAAGGAAAACAATGACTAAGAACTGCAATCCATTACCTTTCCCTGTTTGCATATATTCGAATGCCTCGCGTACGTTTTCAGTGAGTACGGGTATTATAGGCTGCGACAAAGAAAAGGGACATGATACTATATTTGCCAAAACAGTGGTTGAAAACACTTTTAGCATGCTAAATACAGGCAATGCACTGCAACCAAAGCGACCAAGCAGACCACATAAATTTCCAAGGCCAAGCAAAAATTCCATTGAGTTGACAATCAGAGTTTTAGTCGCTTTATTGGTTAATTATTCTGTGATAAGTAGGGCAAGTTTTTGCAACTTTGTTTACAGCTTCCTGCAGCTCGGAAGTTATGAAGAATGCTGTTTTAAGCTGTTTGAAGGAATCTTATGGTGCAAC
>ATSW01002868.1:0-12201 GCA_000444245.1 Botryllus schlosseri | reverse complement strand
GACAATAGCAGACATGGCGACGCATATAAGACAACCAAATTTTCTAATATACATTTCTCTTCCTGATCTACGGTGCGAAATGATCGGCGGCTGACGTGACATTCACATGCAATTACAAATTAGAATTACAAACAACGCTATAGCTATCCACGTGCCTTACCGCTCAATTCACGCTTTATTTTGGACTAATAAATATGGAAATTGTGTAAATTCGGCAGAGAAATATTCAAAATCTTGAAATTCATAAATACCAATAGAAAATACCAAAATCAATTGAAGGTTTCACAATTTTCGTTCACTCATCCTTACGACAAGTGAGGAGGCATTTCCTGACTTGCCTCCCCTGTCCCCACGTCACAGATGTATCACAACTTAGGGTGGGCAGGCCTATAACATTTTGATGTTTGACTCCATCTACACATGTGATCACAGATTCTCTTATTTGAAAAGAGCATCACGACGAGCCTACGTTCTCATATCGCCAGATTCGCATGGTCAAATAAGGCAACCAGAATGATTAGTACGACTTTTTACAGAGAAATTGTGGCACACACGATGAATCCCATGTAGTGAGTTCGAATTAGTAGGCTACTACCAAGACGTTACGATTTTTCAATTTGACGCAACAGTTTATAGGCATATATGGCTTTTCGGGAGTTAAAATGGAAAAAAATATGGCCAATATGACTCTACAGACCGACAAGGTTCCCGACCACTGCCCTATACGCTATTTGCAGAAACAAAGTTGTGACATTGATATTTCAATTGAGCTACAGATTTATTCAATTTCATGTATTGGATCGGCAGATGCAGTCATTTGTGAGTGCACTCACGAGCATGAATCAACTCACTTCCTGCATAATACCGCTATATGTTGTGGGAATCAGATGAGGAAAAGATTTAAGCAGCCAATGTCGAAGACATGAAAGCTATACAAGTAGTCAAAACAGATTGAGCTTTGATGTCGTGCACCAGTCCATTGACGGAAGTCTAGTGGCATCGAGTTTCAAATCTCTGCGACTGTATTCCAATTATGTCCAATTCTAATAGGATTAGACAACTGCACTATACAGCAGTGACGCTTAAGCTACATTTGGTCATGCAAAGTAATAGATAATAAAGAATACAAATGTGAATAGTTATTGAAAAGAAGGACGTGCAACGACGTTCAAAAACAGTCTCAAGGCTGAAAGAGTACAGTTTAACAGACAAATATAAGCTGACGAGTTCACTCCTGAATGACTGGTGAATTATTCATTTTGGCTAGTAGATCCATGAAGATCATCATCGCCGGTCCCTGCAAATGACATCGAAATATTAATGCCATTTTAGAGCTTCTTAGGGGTTCAGAACTTCAATATACAATTGAATAGTATATATTAATATTGAAATGAGCCCGAATATTTTCGGCTGCCGAGCGAGAGAAAATATTAGGGTTGATTTCAATATGAATATACTGTTCAGTGTTCAATTGTAAATACCATCGTGAAAATAATATCGTAATTAAGAGATCCTCTGTATGAAATCAAAATACTGTACCTTTGACTTTTTTATTAGTTCTATCCACAACTGCATAAGTATCAATGCCAGCAGTGGTTGATTTATCTGCTTTCTGTGGGCCTGTAACAATATATATTAACCATGGCCTAGGGCTGCCAACTGCAATAGGATAATACAATTCGATTACAGGATGACCAGCGTTATTAATCTGCATAGGGTCATATTAAAATGGTCTTGATACTAAACTACTGTACTATTAACACTTTCAATCTGTTGAGTTCATTATAAACAGACAAGGTAGATTTCATTATTGGCTAGAGTAGATCCATGAGGATCATCATCGCTATCTCCGGCTAGCAACATAAATGCTTCAACTCAATTATAATGGTGATCGACAATCTGAACAATATAATCCTTATTTTACACCCATTGTAGCATACCTTTAGTCTTCTTATTTTGTCTACCCACAGCTGCATAAGTATCAACATCAGCCGCAATTGATCCACGTGCTATCTGTGCACCTGGAGCAAAATACAATAGTGTATACGTATTACCAAATCGACCATAATAGCTATTAGTAAACTTAACCTCTTTTCTTTTTGTCCACCACGCTGTAAGTTGCACCTTCTGTAACATCTACTTCAAACCCAGAATTTCTCTTGCCTAAAAATAATCAGGAAGTAATCGATGATTGCCTTATCGGCCATCCATGTGTAATATTCATGGAGCAGGTCTGTGACCGATATTGATTTGGGATACTGCAAATTAAATCCGGAGGTTACTGATAACCAAGTAAGATGGTCGAAGTAGTCTGCGTTGCTACTCAAGATAGAAGTAAAAGTAAGATCATAACTGAACTATAAGTAGAAATTGCGAGTTCCAAAGTTTGTCAGAACCAATGTTGGGATCAAGTCGCTACCTTCGAGTCACAAGTCATGTCGTATATAAAGTATAGGGCATGACTCAAGTCATTGCATCTTGCAAGATGATTGGAGTCCAAGCTGAATCGCTATTAATTTTGAATGGAATAACGAATATCGAGGTAATTAGCCTTTACCTTCAACGGAGTGTTGTATGCATAACTGTCAAACTACGTCGGTAACTGTGAGCCAAATGATTGGATATCAAATCTAATCGTGTCGAGAACATGTACGACACCGATTACTTGATGACTTACAATTGACACGAAAATATTGCTTCACATGATCCACATGATTGAAACGCCGAGTCAAATCAAGTCATGCCAAGTTATTTCTGCAAAGTGAGTCGATTCAATTCACCCTAACAAGAGGTGTGCGAACGAAAGGACTTCGTTCAGTTGTCTTGATGTTGGTTTACGAATCTAGGTCACTTATTCTAACTAAGTAGTCTTGGGTTACACCTGCTCGCAAATAGGACATACATTAGCCTTGGACTAGCGCAGTTGGTATACGTTGCATAATATCGGAAAATATTTTTATCTCTCCCGCCACGACAAGCGTGGAGTACACATTTATAATTTTAACTTCTGCAATAATTGTATTTGACTTTCAAGTCCAAGTCTATAATACGGTTGTGACTCATGTCTCATGTTCACATCGCTATAGGAATACCGCCAAATCTGGCAGCATCAATATTTATCATCATATTAGGACATCCTTATCGTGTAGAAAATAGACCTTCGAATAACATTGATTGAATGCCCCACAAATCAATTACAGAACTCATTCATTAGACAAAGTAGATAACACCAATATCGATTATTCAGATTACAAAACCAACACGGTTGAAGATTATATATAAAATCTATTCAATGCAAAGAAATCCAAATAACTTTGCTCAATGCTATGAAATGATAACATTCCAATACTGAATCATGAAGACGAAACTCATCTCATTTTGTTTACAGTGAAAATCGATGTTACCTTTTGATTTTCCTTTTCCTTTGTCTACAGAAGCATACAAATCTTCATTTCCCTTAGTCGTATTTCGATTCTTCTTCGCCTTGCGTGCTGATTAAGCACTTACAGTCTCAACTCGTATAATGTTAATTGAAAACATACCTTTTTTGTTCTTTTTATCCACAACCGAATAGACTTCTATTTCACTTTGAGTTGTTCCATAAAGAGGATTGATTACTTGTTCATCTGATTTGGATTCCAAGACAACATCATCCGACGTTCCGTACAATGGATTAATATTTTCCACAGTATCACCCCCGGACTTCGCTTCTCCTGATAGTGATCGATAACAAGTAAAGTTGCCACAGTACTACGGCATTACACTGCTCGATATTCACCTTTGCTGCTTCTCCACCGACATATAAAGATTAGACCAACTATCTGTCGACTGAAAGGATTTATATGCGGTTATGCCAATGAATGTCTTATATCGTTTCAAATCTCCACTTACAATATTTGGCGGCGTGATCATTTGTCCACGGACGTCATATTGCATCCCACAGCATTCAGTGATTTGGCTTGCAATTGTTTCATTACCTTGTAAGGAAAATAACACACGAATTCATTTGAGAGAGATTTGAAATGGACTACATAGTCTTCAATTATTTCTCTGTAATTGGAACACAGCCTTCACAAATCATATGTAAATGATCTGTTTGAGATTATACTTTATACTCAATTTTTCGGTGACTCGGCTTGACTCGAGTCATTTCCCTAATCATGGAAAATGTCTCGACTCCACTTAAGTCAGGATGTGTATTGACACGACTTGAACTCGAGTCATTGCGCATGACTCGACCAAGTCATAGGACTTGAGACAAATCGGGTCAGAAACCGCCATTTATCTGTTTCAATGAACCTGCTAAGAGTAGCTAGTGGTCTTTGTAACATCGGCCGAATATATTGTGGTTATCGGTGAAATTGCCAGTTATTGGTTTTAACGGTATCGGTTCAAACATCCGATAGCGGTAAGGCTGCTGTGGATGCTACCGTCAGTAATTTATGCACCAATTACGAACCATTGGTTACCCATAGTAAAATTCGTGATACGCAGTGTTACAGTGAATTTATTGCGCTGGCGAAAAGTTATAGGGCTGCATATGTCTGCACGGATTTCATGCACCAGTGGTTCTCAAATTGGGGTACCGTTCTACGGGGGGTTACGTTTGAGAGTTTACGGCGGTACCTGAGAAACATGAGTTTGTCTGAGACTGTGACAATTTTTCTGTAACAAGTGTTTCAACGTTTATGTGACAAACCAGAAAATGTACAAGATTACCAAATGCAGCGTTTATTAAGGCTTTAAACCGCCATAACTCTTTATTGTCATGTAACGTTGCTCGCCCATCTGAGTAGTGATAAGAGCTGGAATATACGCAACCGATCACATTGCCCCACGTCATCCTAATTACCACGTCCATATGACGCCCGAAGCCGCATCAATATTTTTTGAATTTCGTATTAAAAGTGACCTTTGCTGGATTTGAAATAATTTTGGATGGCTATATTTTCACGGCGATCACCACTAGACTGTCGCGGAAACTCGGAGTAGCTAGCTGTTTTGAAAATATGAATGTCGGCCGATTGACACTTTTAAATTCCGCGAATGCGACTTGATAATATTAATGCCGACGCTTTTGAGAAATAAGGACGTGGTAACTTTCAAATTCTGCGCAAATTTTGTGCGATCAACTATGTCCCAGTCAACAAAAGTGTGTATGTTTAATGCCTAGCCAGGCGAAGATAGTGAATGAGAGAATGGTTCGCCGCCGTTTTCTCACCACAGCGAGGCGGCACCTTTGATGAATAAAAACTGATCGCTCTCGAATTCGAAAGATCGATAGTGTTCTTCTTTCCTCCGTCGGCCAGAGAGATTGGTGTCAGAGTTACTAACCAATCAAATTGTGCATGATTATCACGTGGCTTCACCGTGACGTTTCTTCTGTCGAGCTTTGCCAGGTTTGTGAGCACGTGAGCGTGGAGAGATTGCGATGTCATAAGTCATCTGATGTTATTTACGGCTGCACACTTCAGTTTAAATCAGTGCTTCTCAACCGGTGGGTCGCGAAGCTATTTCAGGTTGGCCGTGAAGACGTTCTAACTGTTACTCTTTCGTATTAAATTTTCCAACTATTCTAGACACTTTATAATCTCAACTCAAGATTAGAAGGGTTAATGCACATTCCATTCCTCCTAATTAAATTGTTTTGCGCCCACAAGCGCCACAAGCCACGTTGCCGTGCTCACAATAATTCATGAGCCAGATTTTCGTCACAGCCATATTCACTGGAGCGTGAAACCCGACAGTGCGTTATTGTGTATGCGTGAGATTGAACTTCATTATTTTTTCCTGAGGCTTTGCGAACGTTGATCGGGAAATGCAGCAATCCAGCCCCATTTGTAGTTACAATCAGCAAACAATTGCCGCCACGTAAGTTATTCATAACCCCTTCGTGTTCGACGTAAAGGCGAATGGCTGATGGGATACGCGCTTTCTCGTCTGTTGTTGTTTGTGGTATTCATGGTGTTTTTCTACTACAATGGTCATTTACACCAGGTCGATATTCTTTATTATGATTCCGTATCTGACGACTTGGAGTACGGTCCACTTCCAGACTTTTTTTAAAAACCGCTTAAGCAGATCGTATGGCGAGGAGCCTAGATAAGCGTTTCACGTCTGTAATCATCTGTTACATGCAGGACCTTAACTGCCCCACCCAACCCCCCAATTGATGCATTGAGCTTGACGAGGGGCCAAAATTATCCCATGAATCAACATAAATTATGGAGTAGTTGTTTGGAGAGTTATTGAACTTCTTTCAAATTTTCTTCGCGCATGGCGCGTGGCATTGTTAGGTGTCGGTTTAAACGTTAATAGAATAAGGGCGTCTAGTGGGTCGCGAGATGGAATTTGGATGAAAAGTGGGTCGCGAACTGGAAAAGGTTGAGAAGCATTGGTTTAAATCATAATCCGTCCATACAGGCGAATTGTATCTCCTAGATCAGAGGTGGTCAAACTTTTGAGCCCGCGGGCCGCATTCAACATCTGAATCCATTCGCGGGCCGCACTATATAAAATTGGGATTATAAATCAAAACGCGTCAGAAAAGAGCGGCGAGATTTCATAGGCCAGTCGACCTCAATAACCAATTTTTCAAAACTATAGAGATGAAAGTCGGTTGTCCCGATTCTTAGAACAGGATTGAAATTTGAATTTGTGAGTATCGATCTGATCATAGATTTACTACTTCCACTTATGGTTCAGTTCCAAGACACACAATGCTGACAGCATCATAACCATGTTAGCTTCAAGCTCACTTCTACTATGTGGAGATAAAATACAAATACTCCATTCTACGCATACAGAAAGCGAATCTACCTACGACACCCGCGAATCGTTTTTTATAAGCATATCACTGAAATAATTAAAACTGGAGTGGCTAATCTGATCCGAATTATGTCAATCTCGTTTAGGATTTCTGTGATGTTTACCAGTTGAAACCTTTCAAACTGGCTGGGCCTTTAGATCGGGCTGTCGCGCCAGACATTAAACATAAAAAGTAATACAGGAAGTATATACCTAAGAACCATGGTTCTAAAACTTTTTAGGACACGACCCCATCTCCCCCTTGTGATGGTGAAAGATTTCGCGTACGCCATATCGCCATATTTCAAAACGCAACCAGGATGCTAGCAAGCCTAACGGGTAGTTTGATGGCATGGAAGGTTACGACTGCGAAAATATTTTCCAGTTGAGCTCAGATTCGCGCCCCCTCCAGATGCTTTCACGCCTCCAGTTTCAGAACCACTGCCTTAAAATCATCATGGTGAAATATACTAAAAAAAAGTTTAATGAAGTCCCTGCATTAATTGGATTTTTAGTACGAGTTTTATCAATATTTTTCATAAGTTTCTTACGACGCTCGTGGGCCGCACAAACCACTGTTGCGATCCGCATGCGGCCCTCGGGCCGTAGTTTGCCCACCCCTGTCCTAGATTATAGCGATGGAAGGGAATATGAATGAAGTTCTTTCTTCATTGAGATAAGTCGAGTAAGAGATAGTTCGGGCTACTGATGAAATTTTTCACATGCTCGTTTAGATGTGTATTGGTAGCCAGATGGTGTCTCGTGTAGCAGTTCAGTCAGATTAACTGCTTGTTTGCGGCAGGCTTGTGAAATTGGAGTGGATATAAATGTTTTTCCTTTTTCGTGGCCTGAAATGTCAGATTTGCGGCAGTGAACAGTGTGTTGATTGTCAAATTATCTGAGCTCTGAACGAAATGCGTACTACCTGTCCGTTGATATTTGTAATGCTAAACCACGGAAGAGTGTCGTTACCTCTTGCCGAAACTTGGCGTGTTGTGGTTATGGCTTTGACATCATTTGTTAGTGCAATCATTAATGTATGTATTGTAAACGAAACATGAGATATGCTCAAACCATTTATTGTCCCCGTCTATAATGTCTGCGAATGAATTTACAATCATTGATGTTCGTTACGACGTTTTGCATTTCAGCTGTTGTTATAATAATTTTTGATTGATATTTCTGATACTCCTTTCAGGTAATATACAAGTTATTTTGTTGATATATTTTAAATATATTTAGCCCTTATTTTACGATGGAGACTGAAGCCATGACGTGATTTCGATATGCCCAAATATCCGTGTAAATCTGATGGTGAATTGAAAAGAATAAAGCGTTGGCGAAGGCAGCAGTTTATAAAATATCGTCCTCCGAGCATTGGTTCAACCTGAAGCGACAATGTCCATAATCAGTCGACGATCACCACTAATGCTATCTGGCTTACGGTACATCGCACGAATATGAGGCCAGTGGAATTACCCATATATCGGAGACCACACATTGCTTAAACTTGACAGAAATCATTCACAATTGGGCCCTGAATGAAGTTAGCATGCCACACAGTAAGTATAGGCTGCTGATGGTATAGCTCTGCATTGTCTTGATCTTATTCTTCTCGCCAAGGCACAGACACGTTTGATAAACCAGACTATATTCCATCTCAAGAGCTGGAATAGTTGTATCAAAATAGTATTGGAAAGAAGATCTCTCTGTTCGACTGAAATCATTGTGTAAGTCCAAGCATTTTATATGTCTGTCAGTCTGTATTGGACCGGTATTTTGTATGTATGATCGTGGTGAATTTTATTATAACTAACACGACAATGAAAGCATATTGTCAAATTGTGAAATTTCGCAACATAAGGGTCAACATGTCTGCCAGAAAACAGCAATGATTTAGGAAGCGATAGGGTGAATAGCGGTTGCAAGCTGCAGTAGCGAGAGGTTTAATGCGCGGTAATGGAAGGATTAACGTGTCTGCAGCTGAAGGGCGAAAATTGTATCTTTTGAAGCATCATTTTGACATCGGAAGCGTATGATACGCCGGGCGATCGCTTTCCATTTTGTTCCCCGGGTGTATGATTTTTGTGTATTTAAGACTATGTATATTCGCGAAGACTGTGGTAGTGCTTGGGTAAATGCATCATCACTAGTTGATTATTCAAAAATATGATTTTAAGCGTTTAAATTACGCGAATGCGACTTGATAATATTAATACCTACGCTTCCGAGATATAAGGACGTTCTAACTTTCAAGTACTGCGTAAATTTGGGTGTTATCGGTTTCTCTACTGCCATGGTGATTAGAGTTACTACTGATTGCGGAGGGTAGTTCTCGTATTGGTTCTGCCAGAATCAGGGATAGTTGCTTATTATGAAGGCTTATTGATATGCGCTATTTCAGCGGTTCTCAACCGGGGGTCCGCGGACCCCTAGGGGTCCGCGAAGCAATTTAAGGGGGTCCGCGAGACCTCTAAATTTTGAAAATGTTTGATAACCTAATTTTTATTTAATTTTTTAATTTGAGAAAGCATGAGGCAGTTTCGCACCACAACTGCTAAAACCTCATGATTCATATCATCATAATAATCGTCTGACATCAACTATCGTAGTGTGGAAATTCATTTTCATTGCTAATTTTCCAATAACTTGCTGATACAAACATATTGCTGTTTAGAGACGTTTTGTTGGGGTTTGTGAAAAAAATAAAAATATGGAGATAGTAACGTCAATCAGGGTGACTTCGTAACGTCTGCAAAGCCTTCTTGATTTGAAGTTGTCAGTCTCATCTGATTAGTGAACAGTCGTTTGAAATAAAAAATTCCGAAGTATTTCCCTAATTTGTCCCAATGCAGGGATTGAAACCTCGCCACGAAATCCATTTTATCCTGTGATATATACCCACTATTTGAACAGCTTCTTGGAGGTACAGAACTTCAATATACAATTGAATAATATAATCATATTGAAATGAACCCTAATATTTACCGCTCCCACTCGTCATAAATCCGACTATCAGATTTGGCGCATTTTTTATTGCGGATGCCCTATCGACAAGGCTGGTTTTTTGATTAACAAGGAGTGTATCGTTGCTGTCAAAGCATTACGCTCCAACCCTCAAATTCATATCACCAGTTATTTTGGCATGCATGGTATGTATGGTATTTTGGTCTTGTTAAGTTCAATTGTTCGTGGTCGAAAATGTTTGCTCGAAAATATATATGTAAACCGGAAAAGAATGAGCCGTTTCATGACAGTCTTTATCAGGTTGGAAAACTTGGATCCATTATTAGCCGCCTAAAAATTGTCTATACTTTTGGATTAGGATTTTACTTTGACTGTAGAAACTCTCTGCGAGCCGATCAAGATGCCGTCGCGGGCCGAATCTGGCCCGCGGTGCGTATGTTGCCCGTCCCTGCGCTAGATGCTGGGCGTGATATGTTCATAAAATATATGTTTCTTCATTTTGGAGCCATAAATGTTGCGATCAGTCCAAAAGTATCGTCGGAAGCGTTATGCGTTAATATTGCATTAGCCTCCATCTATCTTTGCGGAAATGGTTTTCGGCACTACTCGTTCATATCAAAACGAAGACGCGGTTAAACAAGATACGACCTAGTAGCCTACTTCAAGAAATAGCAGCAAAATTAGCTTTGAAATAATAAAAGTCTACCAATTTCTACATAAATAGTATGATGTTATTTTCAAGAAAAATCCTTATTTTGCTGTTTATCACTATGCCTACAGTTCATATTTGCACAAGACAGATGAAGGTCGCACCATAATAGAGCTAAAATTGAACTAAAACTTGAGGGGGTCCGCGAGGGATTGTGACGGTCAAAAGGGGTCCGCGAAGCCAACAAGGTTGAGAACCACTGCGCTATTTCAATGTTCAGTGTTTTCCTTAAACATGTATAATGATAACAATGAATACTGGCCAGTATGAATGTTGAGAATGTGAGGTTCACGTTCGTGTTCTGCGTGTGAACCTCAGAAAGCTAGAGGTTCATTTTCACAAAAGAACCTTGGTAGGTTCTGCACTGTGAACCTTTTTCATATGTTACAATTTGTCATGTCATTATAACATCTTTGGTGGTAATTCTTCGCATTTAAATTTCGGATCACGCTAGGCATGGTGTTAGCAGCATAAAAAATCAACACTAAACGTGTACGCACATTGCCAATCTCAAATATTTTACTTGCTTTGTTTCCAAAGTTAGCTGGAAATATTCAGCTTTCCGTACGTGAATATTTAGTGACTCTCTACTATGAGCTTGATCCGCAAAAACATAGCATCAAGAACGAAATACCACTACATGTGGGAAGTCAACGAGTGATGCTTATTCCAACAATCAGTGAAATTGATATATAAAGGTTACATCGTTGTCTAATGTAAAAAATATAGCAGGCGTAAGGGATCCAACTTGTTTGATATGTTTATTGTATCATAAAAACCAAATCCGTAAGATTGAGTGTTGGGCCACTGTATAACTTGTTTATGGGGTAATATCGGTAGCAAGTATAGAAATCCGTTTTACACTCTACGCCAGTGGTTCTCAACCTTTTTTAGACACGCCCCCCTTTATGATAGTGAAAAATTTCGCGCCCCCTTATCGTCATATCACAAAATCCAACGGGGATGCTAGCAACCCCAACAGATTGTTTGATGACATGGAAGGTTTTGACTGTTGATGAGAGAATTCAGAAATATGAAAATCGGTCTATATATAGAGAAGCACACGTGAATTGGAGGTAAATCGCGCAGAGCGCTAAATTTTTCTTCAGTTGACCGCTTCTTCGCGCCCCCCTTCAGATGCTTTCACGCCCCCCAGGTTGAGAACCACTGCTATACGCAATATAGATGTAGCTATAGTCAGAAGCCGAATAAATTGTCCGCTCTGGCCTGGACCGTTAAGGCGTAAGCTTATATTCCCTTGCAAGTCCTCGCTGAAATTGTTGGCAAAGTGACGGGAAAATTCATTTTACCATAGCATTTGCTTGCTACAGTTGATACATTTCGTGACACGTGAAACGTCACCATGTACTTAATTTGGCATTGTGGCTTATGTGGCCTGCGTCGTCGCTAGCTATCGTGTACAATGTATAATAATATATTACTGAACTGAACTGTAGGGTTGGAATTGACAATATGACGTCACGTGACGTCAAACGGTTCACGTTCGCGTTTACAAAGAACCATTCAAAAAGGTTCGCGTTCACACGAGCCTGAACCTTTTTGGGGGTTCGCACCATCCCTACCGGTCAACCCTAAACATTTACAGGACCACGATCTGACATATCGATCTCACCTTCCCCCATATGCCATCTGATTTTGTCGCTTATAATTTTATATTATTTTCTTTTACTTTCATTCAGTGTGCAACCGTTCATGCC